>CAXKVY010008971.1:0-33270 GCA_964058915.1 Tetropium fuscum | reverse complement strand
CTACGATATCCGTGGCATTATGTAGTGTTTGGTGTATAAAATTCATTGTTCTTTATTCTTCTTTGCTTTCTCTTATGAAAATAATAAAATTATTAGGTATTATCGATTGAAGTCTAAGGAATATACGCTATTCTACTTCCACAAATTGGGAGTTTCTCTATAGGTTCTATTAAATTATAGGGAATACCAGAAACAATATCGTAACACCAATAAAACTGTAGCCATAAATCAGACAGGTATTACGTGCCCACATACCCAATTCTAATCATTGTATTCTAATACGTGAAATAAAACCGCCGTTCTGTTCCCGCATAATGGCTTTTAAACATACTTTGATTAGTTGGATTTAAACAGCATTTTTTGCGACAAATTAATTAATTTGGAATATATAATAACCCGTATAATCTATTACATAGAAATGGAAAATAGGTGCATTCAATCGGCATTGTTTTTTCCCGATAACTGTGTGTAATTAATTGCAGCAATTTTCCAGGATGAAAGTTTCTTGTTTGAAAGAGAATATGGATTAAACAAACTTTGTATGATCAAAAACGTGTACACAACTCTCTATAATTCAAAATCTCTATATTTTCATTAAAAATGGAGATATCAAAGCGAATAAAAAAAGGAAATGTTAAGAAAGCATTAGGCTATGCAATAATCAATTATGGTTTACAGTATTTCTGTCTGATATGTCCCATAGAGTGTTTCAATGTTTGAGAAAAAAACTATCGTCATTGCTACAGCCTGTATGTCTGTAATTTTTTGATTAAACAACAAATTTAAAAAGTTCAGCGAATTTACTACAAAATTTCCTACAATTTAAAAAAAAGATGATCTAAATTAGGGGACGGGTTCAAAAAATAATGTAGTCCAAAGTTGGGTAAAATTTTTTTGTGTTGCCTTAATTTTGTCCGCCAGTGTATATGAAGGGTAAAGGAAAAGAAGAAGGAATTCCACAAACATATTTTTCGTGCAATTTGAATTTTAACCATTAACAACAACAACCACTAATTTAACATTATCAAAATATGAATACTAAATACAAATAAAAATTGTAAACACAGCAAACGCACTAAGAAATGTTTCGGACCATCAAATTTTTATATCTTTCTCTCACAATTGGCAATAAGTCTAAAATGAAGGTTCAACCTTAAAAATCGACTTTCAACTAACTAAACAAATGAATAATTTACCTTTATAGGTATATATGCAGGTAAAGGAAGTTTAAATTCACCTTCGTCTTATAATATTTGGTGGTATGGTATGTTTCTTGGTAATTATCGTTAGATTTTCTTCACAGGGACCATAGAAACTAGTCTAGCAACGTAACAGAAACCGGAGAATGTTTCTTGGTAATCCCATGACTTTAATTTTCTGAATTGAAAATGGATATTTTTCTAAGTGTATCCTATTTTTTTACTATATTTTGCAAATCCAAATCAGATGGTGGACGCCTATGGAAGCCTAGACTTCCCCTATTGCAAAAGGTCCAACCAATAATCAGGAATCTCTATACTTATGGGTTTTCAGATCCATGAGATCCATATGTTGCAGTCGCACTCCAAAGAGGATGTCCTTTTTCGATATTTCATATTGATTCTAGAAATTTTATGAACTGTAATTGTCTGAATGTAATTCATAAATCGAAGGATGGACAAATTCTTATCCTGTCCACCGCCTGAATCGCAAAACCTGGAGATTTTTACTGTATTATCCATATAATTTAAAATGATATAAAAATGGTAGTACTTCATTGGGACCATTTTGGTTATGGTTATGGTGAATATGTATTGACTCGTTGACAGAACGTGGATATTGAAACTATCCGAGTAGGTATATAAATTCTACTGGCATTTTTGCTCGCATTTTTGGTAGTCCATTGTTAGTGTACTGAATGGATTTACAGTTTACAGGTAACAACTACTCAGAGAACTAATATCCCTTCCTGCATTGAATTACACCTGCAAATCCGATAAGATAGCCATGGTCATTCACCAATACCTCCACCAGGTGCAGACTAGTTTCGAGCTGTTGGCTCTCATCAGTACACCGTAGGTAGAGGAATTAATGAATGACCAAAACTATCAAAATAGTCAAGCAGTTCAAGCAGTAGAGTACAAGCGAGGGATAACTAGACCCCTCTAGCGGTCAGTTGCTACTACTCATCAGACATTACTAAGTAATGTCTTGTGACAAGCAGCGTCCTGCAATGCAGGCACCTAGAGCAGCGACCCTAGCCAAAAGCAGGCTAAACTACATACTGAATGGATTTACAGGTAACAACTACTCAGAGAACTAATATTCCTTCCTGCATTGAATTACACCTGCAAATCCGATAAGATAGCTACTTTTGGCTAGGGTCGTTGCTCTAGGTGCCTGCATTGCAGGACGCTGCTTGTCACAAGATATTACTTAGTAATGTCTGATGAGTAGTAGCAACCGACCGCTAGAGGGGTCTAGTTATCCCTCGCTTACACTTTATTGTTATTGTAACAAATTTTCAAGATTTTTGGGCAGTTTTGCGAGCCGATTTTTGCCATAATAAAACCATTGTGATTTTCGCTAATCAACTTAGTTTTCTTTAGTTTTCACTTTCTGCATACCTTTCCGGATGCATTTTTTTATTTTCCTTTACATTCATCACAAGCAGAAAACAGAGCGCGCGTAACCGACTTATAAATTAAAATTAATATGTTGAAAATTTCACGCCAACATATTATGTTGCCATGACAACCTATGTATTTCTTCGGAAAGTTTCTCCAGCTGGAGTATGGTCAGAATCAACTCGGTGTCTCGGGGAATCGATGTGTCGAGAATTTTTCAAAATCAATATTCAAGGTGGCGGCTCTAGCTAATATTTAGGCTCTGCTATTAAGTTAATAAAGAGCGTCAAGAATTCAGGATTCTTAGTCGATTGGTCCCAGGTTCAAACCTTGTCAATACCAATTTTACGATTATTATTTTACTCTTTTTATATTACACCAGAGACATATTAGATTAAAATTCACCAAAACCCAAAAAAAATAATGTAAATCTGAAAATTGGTAGCAATATTCTATTTAGTGTACTGAAGAATACACCAAAGCCGTCCATGCCGGCTTCATGATGAAAAACGCATTGGCGGGCAGTGGCGTGCCCAGAAATTTCGGCTGGGGGGTTAAGTGTATGGGAGGGGAGGGAGGGGGGGAGGGAAAAGATCTAAGATCGGTAATTAAAAAATATAATGAGAATTCAAAGAAAAATCTATTCTTAAAAAGAAACAAAACTGATTTCAAAAAACCTACAATCCAAAATCAAGTCTTCGTTTTTGGGATTTGGCCAAGCCATAAATTACTTCGCCAATATTAACAGGAACTTTTCTGTGAATGTTAAGAAGTGCTAAACAATTTAACCTATCTTGCCCTGTTGAGTTTCTTAGATAAGTTTAAAACCTTCTGAAAGTTGAAAATGTCCTTTCATTAGAAGCTGTCGTCACAGGAATGGTAATAAATATTTTAAAAAGTTTAGCAACATTCGGGAATAGTTCCAGATGTCTTTCTCTTAGATAAATTACTGATTCAATTGCACTTTTATATAACATTTTTGTTTAGTATATGTATCTTTTTTCGGTTTTTCTTTTTTTGGCTTTTTTGTTTGAAAATTCTGAGCCTTGGGTGGGGGGCGACCCCGCCCCCGTGGGCACGCCACTGTTGGCGGGTAGGAGCCCAGGAATTTTGGGCTTTAACCCCGAAGTAATTATTGTAAAGCTGGACATTTGCATATGTGTTCTACTTGATGAACAACATATAAAAATTACCCAACCCTTCCATGCCGGCTTCCTGGAATTCGAGGATGTGGAAGTCCTGGAATCCTGGAGGTGCTCATACGTACTGGAACAAGCGTAGCGTAAAAACCGTTTACCTTATATCCTTCGGGATGGTACCATATGAAACTAGAATGAATTTGCTATCTGCTGAATCCTCTAACAGTTGTTGTATCTCAATATCCGATGACACAGAAAATCGTTATAGAGTCGGAGATATGGCCGCTTATTATGGCGTGTAATTCCAACTCGCAAGACTAAAGTCGTCGCATCTGCTGGCGTTCAAGCGACCATATATCCGATTCTATAAGTCATACAGGGAAAGTAAGTATATCAATGGAAAACTTCTTTTACGCACTACTCCGTTCTTACTTTACTTCGATTTTACTTCTATCACTTTTTCGATATCTTCTACCTGAAATTGTCCACGTCGCAAACAAAAAAAAGGTGTTGATTTTTCTTTTACTTCCCGCGGTTTTACGATTTCCTGCGCCATCGGGAGTTTGAGATATAGCAACTGTTGTAGTTCAAAAGATATAAAATTCATTCTAGTTTCATTTGGTACCTTCGCGAAGGATGTATAAGACAAACGGTTCGTACGCTACGCTCGTTCCAGTACATATGAACGCTTCTACAGGATTCCAGGACTTTCACACCCTCGAATTCCAGGAAACCGATATGGGAGGGCTGGAGAATTTTTATATGTTGTTCAGCACATCAAGTAGAACACGTATACAAATTTCCAGCTTTACAATAATTACTTACCGGGTTAAAATCTAAAACTCCTGTGCTAATAATAATAATAATCCCCCCCAATGCTAATCCCCCGCCAATACCATTTTTCATCATGAAGCCGAGGACGGCTTAGGCCTTTTGGTATATTGTACACTAAATAGAATCACTACTTGTACCCTACTTGTACACTACTATTGTACACTAAATAGAATATTTCTACCAATTTTCAGATTTAGATGATTTTTTAGGGTCAAACCCTAATATGTCTGGGCTATTAAATACCCTACTCATAGAAGAGTATCCTATAGTTACATATTTTATAATTTCACTGGTTTCTTTTGCGACTATACTACTTTTACAGTGTACTTTGCGAACAAATGCCGCATAGTGGAATATTGCGTGTTCATCATTATTACGAGTTCGCCATCGCTGAACTGTTACTGAAGTTATTAATTCAACGAATTATATCTGCATTTTGTCCGCCATTCATATCTATACTGTTAAAATACCTACTGTAGTATTAGTTTTCGTTCATCGCTAGTAATTATTCTTCCAAAACATTTAATGGATTACAAAGACAAGACTTGTACGTGGGACCGTAATCGTATACCCCTCATCGCGACAACGATTCTTCGTGGTGCATTACTATTGGGGGACATGACATAACGTTCACAAAAATTATTGTTATTGAAACTATTAAATGCAAAACCTGCTTTTTATTGACAACACAGCCAGCACAATGCAATCAACATACATGCATAATAAACAAACGAAATTTCTGCTCTTCTACCTACAGGTTGAATGTTTGTTTTGTATCGTCTCTTTATTTTTACCTGGTGATTTTGTCACACATAAATTTAAATGGTTCTACCCACCAAGCACTAACTAGGAACAAAGAGCTCGTATCCATCAGATGGCATGCAAATCACAAAACTTTTAAATATGTGACATTCATTGTCGATGGTATTTTTTTAAATAAAATAACGTACCTAATTACTACTATTTGTTAATTACTATTACAATAACGTAAAATAACGTCATTATTCTTGTTTACGTCATTATCTTCGCTCCGGTAATGACATTATTCCAGCAAAAGGCTGATTGATAGGCAACTTACCGAACTTCTATAATTAACAGGTAATAAAATGTCATAAAGTAACATTTATGACTCATTTCATTAAAACAAAGTACAAAAACGGTACATAATGATTCTGGTTTCATAAGATAATATTAATTTTAATTGCAATTATGTGACAAATTTGGTGCCTTGACAATATTGTTTAGTCTGTCACTTCCGACAGCATAGGAAGCAATTTCAGAAAATTCAAAATTCTGTGAAACATTTAAAGCGCAATATGAATTAAATATTAACCAAAAATAACTACTTTCTGTTCACTATATTGATATACTACTATTATTATATCATTGTAGATTAGAACATGACTGTTTGTTACTACAGCAGTCAACATTTTAGTGCATCCCTCTGACGATTGTGGATTGGGTTAATTCAAAAGAGGACCTAAAGGACGTACCTCCTATATTTTTATATTTTGACAAGGGGAAACAGTGTCATGCTGTATAGATAACAATCAAATGGTGAGGTTGTAGGGTCTTATTGGAAGATATACCTTTTTAGGCTATTAATGTTTCAAAATTGCCAACAGCAGCAGAGCTACAAACATAATGTAATGTAACCAACCCGGGTCGGTTAAACATAATAATCAGATAAACGCATGGCGTGATCGGGGACCGTGATCGTCAAAAAGAAAAATACCTACCCTACGTTGTATTTAATTTAAATTAAACCTGTCCGAGATGCACTGGTTACTAACGAAAAGCGGAGTTTTGAGATGAAAAAAAAAAGACTAAGCATTTTAATACACCTAATTATTTTTTTAAACAGGTATTCAATTTATGAACTATATAAAAGTACATGCCGTACTTAGCCTTGAATTCACGAGGGGAAAGAGCACGGCAGAGAAACCCTCGATCTTTCTGTTGGACATTTAGGTGAAAGTAAAATGAAAACTTACAAGGGTTCCCATACTTATGCTTTAACCTACAATCATTCTTAAGATACAAAACTGACGAGTTTGTTGTTAGTTAGCCGACTTTCATCAGAAGGTACTCGTACGGAAGGCAACCTAGCTAGTAGTTGTAAGGTTTTGATGCACAAACGAAGATCCCATACGTGTTAATAAATTCAACAAGGCACAAACATTCATCATCTCATACAATAAGCGGCAAATAAGTCACTTATAAGCAAAACACACAAGTACGAAAAAGGTCAACAACATTACTTAGATCGAACTGAATAAAGCATAATAAAATAATCTTAAAACGGAATGAGCTGAACACACTAAATAAACAAGTAAAATGTTCATAGTTTATGCATAACGTATCATAATTATTCATAGTTCAAAAACAAAATAACACGGACAATTTGAAACGAAATGATGGCGGTAATTCTCGAGATAACAAATTTTATAATAAACATTACAAATTAAGTATATTTACTAACACCTGGGAAATTTGACGTCAAACCCTAGCACACACGAGAGTACAACTACCTACCTCCCCATACACAATCTCTCGTCCCCACCCTCTTTACCTGACACACCTCAACTCTCTCCTGACTTATCTCAACCACCCCGCACACCATCTTTCCTAGTTCCTGCTTATACCCTACACACTTGCTAATAAAAAATCTGTTTCTCCTCTTTAAACAAAACAGAGATCACGACATCACGACACGTTTTCTTAACTAAATATGGGATAGGGTCCATTTCAATAACCTCATTTTGTTTTAAATTGAAACACCTTGTATATTATGACAGTCAATAGCCTTTTATTTACTGACTTCAAAAATATATAGACGTCCCACATTTTGCCTTTGAGTTATTGAGATATTACATGTCTCATTTTTACTTTATCTGATTTAAAAAAAGAAGACAATATTTTTAGTATTGGAAACAATAACAAACAACATTAAGCATATATTACAAAAAAAAGTAGCAACAAAATATATTAAACTATGTCAAAAAATAGGCCACTGTCTTACTTATATCAAAAATTGTTCAAAATGTCCTCCTCGTTGAATACACAGCCGATATATTTTTTCAAATTCTCGAGGCTGATAATAAAATTCAGGTTTATGTTGCATTTCATTTCTGGCATCCTTAATCCTGATTTTTAATTCTTCAATATTTTGTTGTGGGTTATAAACTGTATTTTTTAAATATCCCCATCAGAGGAAAGTGTCCAGTCTGGGACATTTGGAACCCATCTTATCATACTAAATTTTCCAATCCACTGGTCTTACTTA
Organism: Tetropium fuscum; assembly: GCA_964058915.1. Lineage (NCBI taxonomy): Eukaryota > Metazoa > Arthropoda > Insecta > Coleoptera > Cerambycidae > Tetropium > Tetropium fuscum. The sequence continues at coordinate 25,405 of CAXKVY010008971.1, read as the reverse complement.
TTATTTATAAAAAAAATACACACACCGGTGTTATGCGATGGAGCTCCATCTTGATGTCAAATAATAGAATTATATTTTCTAAGAAGCCGACCTTGAATGTCCGACCTTGAAACTTAATGTCCTTGATACTATGGGGATTCTCATCACCCCAATGATGGTTTTTTTTTAGGTTGAACACACCCCCTGTTGTAAAAGTGGCCTCATCAGTCCATACAATTTTATTGAAAAAGTATCGGTAATTTTTAGATCCTTTTTTTTTTGGAAAAGATTATAAACATTTGTGAAAGTATTTCGTGATGGCACATTTCGTAATCCAAGTCTAATGTCTCTTCTAGCATCGTATATATAAGTTAACTAAGTATTATTACAACACTGATTCCTACATTCGTTGACATGTCAAAGCCGATTGTCGTTTGTCCATAGCCACCTTATAATACTACTGGATACGGCTGGAACCTTTAATGTAACTATAACACTCAGAGTAGTTTTCACAAACATCAAAACACTTTCACTTCGCTCGACGCGCGTTTCGCCAACCAAGTTGGCATCATCCGGAGACGATTAAAACTAATCTTAAACTAAAAATCTACCCTATTTATACTATTTATGGTGAAATCATTAGTCACGCTTCAATGATTAGTTGCTAAGCAACGCGTAAAGCGGACTATACGGTATAGGTCCCTTGTCGCTATTCATACTACTTTTACATTTTACAATTTCTATGCTCTCAAATGCATCCAATTGTCTATTATTGGTCACATTTCTGACTAATCTTAAATTACTAATATATATTCTATGATTGTTGTCAAAAGCATGTTGTGCAACACTAGACTTATCTGTTCTTCCATATTTTAGATGAGCCATATGTTCTTTAAATCTGGTGTTAATTGATCGTCTCGTTTGTCCAACATATTTTCGATCACAATCATTACAACTAATTTAGTAAATCCCAGACCATTCATTTGGAACAATTTCCTTTGGATTGTCTAAAAGTTGTTGTAATTTATTACTCGATGAATGAATCGCTGTTATACCCATGTCTTTGAAGACCTTACTCAAACCACGAGTAAACCGGGGTTCGTAACGGATGGATACATATTTTGGAGTCTCTATATCCTCCCTCTATATCCTAAAGGTCTTTGAAAGGTCGTGAAAGGTCGTGGCAGGGATTGAAAGTACAATTCAATATCTGCCTGATTCATCCAAGGGTCTCGTCAGAGTGGCTTGCAGGAACCAAATTTCTAAAAATATAATGAATAACGTAGACAATAGAAAGTCATGCTCAAAGAATCCTAGGAAGATTATCAAAAGATTGCGCGAGAAAGATTGTTTTTATTTAAAAGCAGATAAAGGTAATAAGGTTGTTATTTTAGATAAAGAGGACTATTATGAACGAGTAAACAACCTAATTAGTAATGGTCCTTATAAAGAACTTACTAGAAACCCTTTACCACGAATTACCAGTGAAATAAAAAATGTCCTCAAATCATGTACAACCTTATTACTCCACCCGTTAAGAATAGGTTACGTGTATGTAATCCTACTGTACTTAGATTGTATTGTCTACCAAAAATTCATAAGCCAGGGAAGTCGGTGCGTCCAATAGTATCGTCTATTGGATATCTGACTTACCACTTATCAAAATGGTTGACTAAGGAATTTGAAAGTTTGCCCAGTGCACAGCCTAGTTTTTCAGTTAAAAATTCGAATGATTTCATTGATAAGTTCAAGAATATTCAATTGCAAGAGGGTGAAATTTTGATTTCCTTTGATGTTTGTTCATTATTTCCGAGTGTACCAATTCCACAGACCTTGGACTATCTTGAGGATTTACTCGAATTAAACAACTATAGAAAAGAAGTAATAGAAGAATATATAAACCTTACAAAACTTTGTATGAAACAAAATTGCTTCCGTTTCAATGACAAGTTCTATTAACAACATGAAGGAACCGCAATGGGTAACTGTTTATCGCCTTTCATTGCTGATGTCTTCATGAGTCGATTTGAAACTGAAGCAAAAGAAGAATTCGAGTATTTTCCTAGGATTTGGTAAGGGTTAGTAATTAAAAATAGTGACAATAGGTTAGAATTTGATATATATAGAAAAGATACCAGTACGATCAGATATATCCATAATGACTCTCACCACTGCTATCAACATAAAATGGCAAGTTTTAATTTTCTTGTCCATCGTTTACTAAGTTTCCCTCTCAGTAATGAGAGGTTTGAAAAAGAAATAATATTAATTAAAGATATAGCTGTGAGTAATGGTTATCCTAGAGATATAGTTGAAAAACTAATTAGGAACCGTACATTTAAGGACACACTTCGTAATTCTACGACCTTTCAAAAGCATATAGAGACTCCAAAATATGTATCCATCGCTTACGAATCCCGGTTTACTCGTGGTTTGAGTAAACCTCTTCAAAGACGTGGGTATAACAGCGATTCATTCATCGAGTAATAAATTACAACAACTTTTAGACAATCCAAAGGATAAAATTGTTCCAAATGAAAGGTCTGGGATTTACGAAATTAGTTGTAATGATTGTGATCGAAAATATGTTGGACAAACGACACGATCAATTAACACCAGATTTAAAGAACATATGGCTCATCTAAAATATGGAAGAACAGATAAGTTTCGTGTTGCACAACATGCTTTTGACAACAATCATAGAATAGATATTAGTAATTTAAGATTAGTCAGAAATGTGACTAATAATAGACAATTGGATGCATTTGAGAGCATAGAAATTGTAAAATGTAAAAGTAGTATGAATAGCGACAAGGGACCTATACCGTATAGCCCGCTTTACGCGTTGCTTAGCAACTAATCATTGAAGCGTGACTAATGATTTCACCATAAATAGTATAAATAGGGTAGATTTTTAGTTTAAGATTAGTTTTAATCGTCCCCGGATGATGCCAACTTGGTTGGCGAAACGCGCGTCGAGCGAAGTGAGTGTTTTGGTGTTTGTGGAAACTACTCCGAGTGTTACCTCATAATACGTCTGCAGATACAGAATCGCATGTATGTAAAATCTTATGTTCGATATTTGCTATATCAATAATCCAAAGACAAAATGTGGGACATGTATATATTTTTGAAATCAGCAAACAGAGGGCTGAGACTGATGTCACAATTTAAAAATTGGCAATTTTGAAAAATTAATAGCCTAAAAATGTACCTTCGATAAGACCATACAACCTCACAATTTCATTTTTTTGTCTTTACAGGATGGCAGTATTTCCCCTTGTCCAAATATAGAGGACACCCTGTACATGCGCATTGCTTACGTCCGATACACAAAGACGAATGCATCAGCAGATACGTTGAAAAACTTTTGTTTTGAGTTGAGTTTTGGTGTTTAGAGCTTATTGGAACTTCGAGAGGTTATATCTCCAGTTCAATTTATCATAAGAAAGGGTATGGGATAGGGATATGAGATACTGTATTATTCACGTACGCCCTTGAAATATTAGAGGACTGATTAATAACTATATGATTATTGAGACTGAGGAATCATTATTTGTATTTTCATTACTTAAAACTAGTCGGTATAAAGAAACCAATCACTAATAATTGTATAAGGGTGGTATTAATATTAATGTTATTATTTTTAAATCCATCACGGTTTATTTCTCAAAACTCAACATGAATAGTTTACCTCCTATATTATTCCTCCGGCAGCATTGATGGTATGATTGGCGGATTAGTTTGAATTTTATGCTGAAATATACTGATGACCACTTCAGTTATTCGTCTATACAAGTGCAAAAAAATTTATGCAAATTGCTTCACGTAATTTTACATAGTAGCTTCATCAACTTATTTAAATGGTGCCTCTAGTTCGTATATTAAATATAAATAATATGGTAGCCATGCAAGGCAATATTGTGGTATGGTAGGTTCCATTTTAGATATGCAAAATAAATTATTCTACATACTCTTTAAGTTAGCTAGCTACGCGGCTTTTAAGCAAACCAAGCGTTTTACGAACCTTCTTTATTGCCGTATTATCATTTTCTGTGGGAATGCTAAATATCCCCTATCAAAAGAAAGTGGAATATAACTTACCGACGATGCTGCAGATAATATTCAACGTTTTTGATGCAGCTTATAACCATATAACTCTGAGACGGATTATATAACTTTTTATAATGATTAATAAGCATTGTACTAAAAATAAAAAATCTAATCTTTTAAGATAACGAACTCAAAAAGTGAATACTTTCTTATTTTATGTCATCCAATTAACGAATATCTATATTTGAAATATTAATTATACTGCAGCATCATTTCTGGTGTAACTTCTGAAATACAAGATGATGATGATATGTACAAGAAATTCACGTGGTTATAAAACAAATAAGATAGTTGAGTCAAATAGTTGAATATTTTGTTTATAGAGTTTTTGAGATAAAATTATTTGCTTGGAAATAGTGATCAAATAATAATTACTTAGGAATTCGCAAGTAATAGTGTAATCCTTAAAATATATTGAATTATATCTATCTAATATGTATGTGTAGTTAACTGACCGCATATAAGATACCGCGCAGTTGCCACATGTAATTCTCAAATTTCTCAATATTCAATTAAACTATCATATTCCACAATACTATATAAAAATTATATATATTATTGATGAATGTCATAAAAGAACAATAATATATTATAGCCCATGTATGTGCATACAATAATATATTATAGCCCAAGATGTTAGCCATGTTTTACATTTATTTTCGTCTACTTTAAATTATGGAAATTCCCTAAACATTTTTTTTATTGTTAAAAGCGGCAACGCCGCTCTACCGTAGACGGAATACTGGATGATCGAGCAGCTCGACTGGACGATCGAGCTCTTTTTAACTTATTGGAATGACGCGCCGTCTGTGTTTGTTTGACAGTCCCTGTTGACATGGACTCTCAAACGTTCGGATCTCTTACAGTGGCGGGTTTGCGGGTATTGCGCTCATTTCTATAATATGCAACGGTCATTCGGATTGGTTGAGATATTCGCGTATATATATATATATATATATATATATATATATATATATATATATATATATATATATATATATATATATATATATATATATATATATATATATATATATATATATATATTGTGCTGTTTAAATGTTATTGTGATATAATATAATACGGTTATTTTTATTATCTGAGCGGTGTAGGTAGGTGATACCTCTGACGAAACAAAAAAGTCCTGTAACTAAAAATAAACTAACTATTTATTTTCAGTACAGATACTTAGGTATTTATGTATTTTCAGAGGTACCTAAGTACCTCCTAGTGTTGGTAGTGTTATCGCCAAATAAAAATTAATACATATTTTAGCTCCTAATATGATATACCTTCCCTAATGCCCTGAGTCGGTCCAGAATGATGTCTTGTGTTTATATATCACTTTAAGTTTGTTTATGCATGGTTATATATTGCCTTGTCTATAATATGTATAACGTACGGCCGACTGGGGTAAGGGGAAGTCAAAAGGGTTATGAGGGACAGTGTGTCACTAGCCAACGTTGCGGTCGCAACTATTTCTGTAATAATATAGTATCTCCTTTGTTATTAAAAGAATATATGGGTAATAAACCGTGTTATTGAATCAACGTGTTTCTCTGTGCTTTTAGTAGGTAAATTTTGTGTCCCGTTTTTTAAATTATTTTTATCTTGGAACTTATACAAAAAGTCAAAACGACGAAGCAAGACGTTTACCTACCTATATATTATTTATATATATATATATATATATATATATATATATATATATATATATATATATATATATATATATATATATATATATATATATATATATATATATATATATATATATATATATATATATATATATATATATATATATATATATATATATATATATATATATATATATATATATATATATATATATATATATATATATATATATATATATATATATATATATATATATATATATATATATATATATATATATATATATATATATATATATATATATATATATATATATATATATACACATATACACATATATATACACATATATACATATATATATATATATATATATATATATATATATATGTAGCGGTGTATACAGGTAGGTATACACCGCTACGAGAGTCGGAATAAAAAATGGCGGTTAGCAAAAATTTTTGTTCGTTTCGTATGGAACCTGAAAGACGCAGATTTCCACCAGACCTCGTTTTGTTAACGAGATAGGATAGGTATGTTAAAAAATGTAAGGAAAATATTATTTGATGGAAAGTTGATTTATGGGCTGCTCGAAGTAGGTACTGACGTGTACTGAGATAGATACTAATAGGTACCTCCTCCACTTAAGACATTTCTCAAATAATTTTATCCAAAAAATATCCCAGTGCTTGAGGCCGCTACGTTATAAATACAACGATATAAGTTAGGCGTTTTATTGGGATTTACGAAAACTGGAAACGCTCTCTGGTTTATTATATAGGTAGGTACCTATTGTTCATTGACTTTATTTTTATGTAGGTACTTACCATCCTAGATCACAAATTAATAATTTACATCAGTGGGCAAATTTAAAATTCTATAGACTGTTTATAAAATTAAAACCGTGTACCTACCTAGCCACGAATGAAATGAAAATTTACAATGACGGGAAAATACCTCAAGGTCAGTTTCTAATTTTGATTGGCTGTAAAAAGTGTGTGTATTGGAAATCGCTCTGTGATGAGAAGCTGGTAGGTAGGTATGTATTGCATTTGTAATTATTTTTAAAAATGTGTTGTATTTAGTCTCGGTTTAGTTATGTAGGTACCTATTAACAAACAAGCTCTGATCTTTGTCAAAGCATTGAGTCAAAGTAAATCGGCGTTGAGTGTTGACGATTTGGTAGATTAGGTAGGTACCTACTTACACAATAAATATGACTGTATTTCAATTGCAAGTATTGCAAGTATATTTATTTTATTTTTCCGTTTTAAAGTTTATTTTTCACGGCTACTTAGCTCTTTTGTACGTATTATTTTTGTTTCTTGTGGGAAATACGCTGAAAGCAATACCTCATGAGTGGTGGGGAAACTTGCATACGTTATCAGCTTTGGTGTTGAAAATATGCTTATAAAAACCTTCTACTTTCACCCCCCCTAAGAAAAAAAAATGCCTACCAATCTTAAATGCCAATAAAAAAAATTGTGTAGGTCAGGGTTGCCGGTCGTTGGACTACACATACATATTAGAAGCCGTATAGGTACATTATAGTATAGTCTTATAGGTACATTATAGAATAGTCTTAAAACTTGTAGTATTCCTTGAAAATTCATAGATAATTATCCTTCTACTATTGGTAAACTTTTTTTACTTATATGAAATATATTCCTGCTAATGAAATTTTGCTACATCAAATACATTGCATGTTTTTGATATACGCTATAAAAAATATGGCAAAAGTATCATAAATAAGTGTATATCACGCTGATGAACTATGTAATTTGAACGTGTTTAGAGAATTTTAGAAATACATTCATCATTGAAAAATAATAAATCGTGGTACTATTTATCTACAATAAAAGCTATAAAAAAACCGAAATATCACACTCGTTGGAAAAAATATGGCAATGATTTGGACTACTTAACCTTTAAGCTACTTAGAGGGCGTTCTAAGTATCTAATTAAAGAGGATTATAATAAATATCTAGATACTGTTGAAACCAATATAGAATTTAACCCAAAATAATTGTGGCAATTTATAAAAAATAAAAAAGGGTGTGGTAGTGGTATTCCAAACAACATAAAATATAACCATGAAATTATTTGTCAAGGGCAAGATATTTGCAATTCATTTTCTGAATATTTTTCTTCAATATTTGTCCCATCTCATAGGAGCAATTCTACAAATGTTTCCACTTACTATATCAGTAGAGATAGTATCTTGAACAAAATTAAATCACTACCGAACAAAGGGCCAGGACCAGATAATTTACCAACAGTCTTTCTTAAAAAATGTTGTAATAACTTAATAGAACCTTTTTATTTGTTATTTAATAAATCGCTACAGGAAGGTAGTTTTCCAGCAATTTGGAAAACTGCTTATGTTGTGCCAGTTCTTAAATCTGGGAATAAACATATAGTAGAAAGTTACAGACCAATATCAAAGTTATGTATCATTGCTAAAGTTTTCGAAAGCATAATATTTGACTTCTTATTTAGTGACGTTAGAAATTTGCTTAACATTGAGCAACATGGTTTTATAAAAAATCGGTCTGTTGATTCTAACCTATTTATTTTTTGTGAATATTTGTTAGAAAACCTTAATAATAAATTACAAGTCGATGCCTGTGTATACCGATTTCAGTAAAGCTTTTGATAAAATGAATCACTGTTTTCGGTATTTCGGCAACCTCTTAAAGTGGTTCAATTCATATGTAACAAACAGATCCCAAAGCGTAACATTAGGTAATTTTAAATGTAAAAATGTTATTGCAACTTCTGGCGTGCCTCAAGGTTCACATTTGGGACCTTTGCTGTTCAATTTATATGTAAACGATATCTCTAGTTGTTTTGAGTTCTCCAAATTCATTATGTACGCAGATGACCTAAAAATTTACCACTCAGTACGCTGTCCCTCCGATAGCCTATTAATTCAGGCGGATTTAGATCGACTCTTCAGATATTGTGAAAATAACTACTTATATCTAAATCTATCTAAATGTCATCACATAACACTTAGTAGAAACATTAATTTAATACCTGCATCGTATAAAGTATCACATAATAAGTTAATAACTGTCAACGAGGTAAAAGATCTATGAATTTTATTGGAATTAAAACTTCTACTTGACCAACATATATCTTGTACAACTAAAAAAGTTTGTCAGATGCTGGGTTTTATAGTTAGGTCCTGCTACGAATTTGAGAACCCCAAAACAATTAGGACTTTATATATGGCATACATAAATAGTATATTGAATTATGGATCTTTAATCTGGAATCCTTTTTATAATATACACTCAGAGACACAAAATTCGAACCATCTAAAATTTACCAAAAATTCATTTGTACATATTTTCCTAACTATAGGTTCGATTTACATGATTTTTTTCTTGAAATTGTAGGTTTGTTCGTGCGGAATGCCGATGTGCTACTGAATTTCAGCTCAATTTTAAATTTTGAGCACATACAAGGTGTACCAATTACATTGTATTTTTGCATAAAGTTTGCAACACTATGTGGTAAATGCAAGCAATAAAAAGATGAAAATTTTGGTACAGAACTTTAGCGTAACAATTAATTTTTTAATTTATATCAATATCTCTATTAAGAGGGAATTTTCAATGCAATTGCCAATGGGTTTTTGCAAAGTTGCTTTAGCATCTTCGTTTGTTTTTTTTTGTGATTTTGCGATTTGGTCTGAATTAATAACGATAAACAATAAAAACTAATGATGGTCTTGGCGCCGCCAGAGCCATAACTTAAATACAGGAAGGGCGGTCACAATACTATGCGGCACAAGTGCTAGGTGTTTCGAGATGTAGTATTCAAAGAGCGGTGGAGCGGTTTTGAGAAACTGGAAAACATACCAGAAGAATGGGATCAGGAAGAAAAAGATGTACAACTCAGCAGGACGACCGTTTTTTAGCCCTAAGAATACTACGAAACAGGGACTCTACTTCAGTTAGTGAGCGGAATGCTTTACAACATGTACGTGGTGTAGATATTAGTGTACGAACTGTGAGAAGAATGCTAAATGAAGTTGGTTTAAAGGCAAGAAGACCTGTCAATGGTCCATTGCTGACTAGAGAACATCATAGACAGCGCCTTATTTTCGTCCGTGAACACCAAAATTGGGGAACTGAGGAATGGGGTAAAATCCTGTTTACGGATGAATCGAGATTTTGTATGTTATCTCCAGATGGCCGTCACAGAGTATGGCGAAGAGGTGGCGAAAGGCTTGCAGAGTGCAATATTATGGCAAGGCTCAGTTTTGGTGGTGGCACAATGGTGTGGGGAGGAATTAGTCTTGAAGCTCGTACAGAGTTAGTGGTAGTAAATGGTGGGGCAATGACTGCTGATAGGTATATTACTGACATTTTGGAACCACATGTTGTGCCTTTTGCCCACATTTTTTTGTACCACATTGTTGTGCCATTTATTGGAAATAATTCCATGCTAATGCATGATAATGCCCGTCCATATGTGGCAAGAATCGTTTACGAGTATATGGATCAGGTTGATGTTAACCGTATGGTTTGGCCTGCAAAAAGCCCAAATCTTCACCCTATCGAACATGTTTGGGACATGGTAGGAAAACGTGTTCGAGCCCAAGTTCCTGCTCCTGTGAACCTGAGGGAGCTTAGTGCAGCTGTCGTACAAGCATGGGATGAATGTGACCAAAGTGCCATTCGTCATTTATTTGACCCCTCAAATGCCCCCCATGGCATCCCCATGCCAAGACTCATGGAAGCTGTAATTCTTGTTCGGGGAGGCAATACAAGATATTAACTGTTTTTTAAAGTTTATTTTTGTTGTTAATTTTAAATATTGTTACATTCATTAGCGAGAAATTTTGTATGTTGGTTCTTTGTTTGTGAAGTTAAAAGTTAATGTTAATTATAAATTGAGAAACTACGTCATTATTTTAATTAATCATATCTTCCCTATTGATAAAAAATAAATTTATTGATCATATTAAGTACAAAATAAATTTATTGATCATATGAATAGGAAATATTTCCCTCAGGTTAGTGAGAGATCTATAATTCGTAGTAAATTGAACATGATGACACTTGAAAACCGCAGGAAAATTAGTGACATAAAGTTTCTATTCAAAGCTGTTAACAACAAAATTGATTCCTCAGATATTGTTAATCAAATAAAATATATTACTCCAACTCATTCTACCCGGCAACATAATATTTTCCTTACCATGCAGTCTAATACGAATTATTATTTAAACTCCCCTTTGCTCAGAATTTGTACATCTTATAATAAGTTATCCGAAATAATGTCTGTTGACATATTTTGCTCAAATCTTGATACATTTCAAAATTCTTTGAAACGGTATTTTCTTAGGAATGATTTGGATATTGTAATAATATAATATGTAATATTTTATAATAATAATAAATATTATAATATTGTAATATTTATACCTATCCCTACACACATATTATGTATGTATTGTTTTTCTTAAATTAGATGATTGCTGGGTATGTGTATAGGTGGTACTTCTAGTCAATATTTTATTTCTATTTTGCTGATTAAATTCGCTTTGATTAAATCGCTACTTTATTATCCTCTTATATTGATATTTTAATTTGTTTTCTAATAATTATTGTTATCTTACTTATTATATACCACTATAATTTGTGATCTGTATTTGTTACTTAACTGACAATAATGTATATAAATATTTTATCCATTTATGGATATTCCTTTGGGTTCTTCCCGTTTGTATCCTTTATCTAAATAAATAAATAAATAAATGAATAATTTTTCTTATTATTCTAATAATTGAGACTTAAATATGTAAGAACCGTTTAATTTTTAAAACAATAACGCAAAATTACTTAAGTTTATACCCGAAATATACCCAAATGTAACTGTGCTTTATATAACATGTTTGAATATACCAAGGAATAATATACCATGTAAGATACTAACCATTTCTAAACTGGAAAGGAGGTGGTGGTCTGGGTGCCGGCGGAGGATCCTCAAACTGCTGCAGCCATTCGTACAGCTGTTCCAAATCTCGAAGACTCTGCTGTCGTTCAGCCTCCTCCCTAGCAGCCACTTCTTCCAGGCTCTCCATCACCACATGCCAGCGCTCTCAAAGTACTTGCACTTAATCTTTTGAACCGTCATAAATAAGTTCTAGTATAAGATGTAACGAACACTGAAATCGTTCACACACGCAATTTCACAGTGGTCGAGTTCGATGAAGGATCGGACCGCAGCCGCGAATTTCAATCGAAGTTATTTCGGGACTATCATATTTTCCACTTGACCTCCGTCAAGCACCTCGCGCGAAAGCCATCTTAGTCATCCATCTGGTATCTGACAAGGTGAAACGGAATGGGTGACCGGTCGGTCCATTTATCGTGTTGGCTTTAATTTCTAGTATGCGTTTTAATTATTACGTTTTAATAACAATCTCACTACTGGCGTAATTATCTGTCAGGACAACGGAGGATTCAGCACGTCCACTGGCATCAGTCCAGTCTGTGATACTGAGCGGGGTCGAGTAAATTTCAACTCTGCTTATTTTGCCCGGTTTCTTGTGACACTCCTGAACGTACAGAATTTCTATGATGAGAAAGGATGAGAAATGACGCTCCGGAGATTTGGTCAATCCGTTTTACTGTAAAATTTTATTGTTGACTGGCAGATTCTATGAACTTACATCTATTGCTTACTATATCTTATCTATAAAATTCCTGCTGGTGAAACATTGAAGTTGGAATATTTATAACAAAAAAGAGATAATGGATTGGAGCTTACCGTGTAGTACTTCCCTATACGGTAAAGTAACGCATTTATATTTAATATATTCGGAATTTAGGTACGGTACAAATTCTCAAATTTCTCAATATTCAATTAAAATATCCAATTCCACTATACTATATAAAAGTTGTATATATTATTTATGAATGTGATAAAAAATTTATTGTGCATACAATAATATACTATAGGCCAAGATGTTAGCCATTTTTACATTTACTTTGAAAATATTTTCGTCTACTTTACTATGAAAATTCCGTCAACATTTATCTTAAAAGTCAAAAGGGACAATGCCTCAGCTCGTTGCCGACAAGCAAATATCGAAGACATATATCTCTTTTTAACTTATTGGAAATGACGTGCTATCTTTTTTCATTCGGCAGCAGAAAGCAAGTTTCGGAAACTATAATCAAGTCTGGCAGTGGCGGGTTAGCACTATGTTTCATAGAAAATATGGATATATGAAAACAATTTTACGAGTATTTTACGGTATCCTCATCGCGACAAAGATGAATTGGTGGATATGTGTTCGGATTATACAGAAGCATCAAAGGCAAGCATATATATATTATACAGGGTACATCACGGTGAGTGGCCCATTTAACGTTTCTGGGAAACCACATATATTTTCGAACTGACAATTTGCACACAGGGGTTTTCAGGGGTGCTCTATTCAATGAAAATATTGCCGTGTATTGGCCACTTCCGGTTATACCGGAAGTCGACAACAACTTCCTTATTTTAAATGGCATGCTATATTTTTTATGCCAGATTCGAATTCTACTCGTGATTTTAAGGTAACTTTCAATACTATTCCCTATTCCTCAAACCAATAGTTTTTGAGATGTTTCGATTTTAATAAAATCTTATGCGAAAACAACCCGTACATTAGAAATTAATAACTTTCGCTATGGTAACTTTCAAGAACCAATTTTTGTTCCACATACTAAAAAGACATGGAGCTTATGTCTGTATAAACTACAAATGCTCCAAAATACACAGGGTGTCCAATAACTGATGTCAAACTTTGACTACTTCGACCTTCAATAAGTGTCTTATTTGAAATGGGACATACTGTATTTTATAATCCAATTCGCTTCATTTTTTGATTACCTTTCGACCCATATGTAGTTTGCTATAGCTAAATTGGACGGTTCTTGAGTTATTTAGAGATATTTAAAAATATTGTTGAATTCAAATTAACGTCGCGTCGAGTGCAGTATGCCATGGAAAACAAAAAATTCTGTTCGTCTGGTCATTCTAAAGTATTGTGTAAGTGTCAACGTATTATTATTGTTAGTGGTCAGTTAACATGAAAAATAATTACTCCAAAATCATTAATCATTATATATATATATATATATATATATATATATATATATATATATATATATATATATATATATATATATATATATATATATATATATATATATATATATATATATATATATATATATATATATATATACACTCAGAGGCACAAAATTCGATCCATCTAAAATTTACCAAAAATTCATTTAAAAATATTTTGCTAATTATAGGTTCGATTTACATGATTTTTTTTTAAATTGTAGGTTTGTTCGTGCGGAATGCAGATGTGCTACAGAATTTCAGCTCAATTTTTTATTTTGACCATATACAAGGTGTACCAATTGCATTGGATTTTTGCATAAAGTTTGTGGTGTTGTGGTGATTTGTGGTCTCTGTGGTAAGTGCAAGCAATAAAACTATGAAAATTTTGGTACAGAACTTTGTAGTTCTGTAGCGTTGTTGTAGCGTAGTCTCTTTTTAACAATTCACTTTTTAATTCATGTCAATATCTCTATTAATCTGCAGAGGATGTGAACAAGAAGATGAAACGATCGACCATGTACATTGCGAATGTCCCGCCGTGTCATCGACCAGAGAATCCATATTGGGGGAACGTTGGCCGTCTATCGCCAATTTGAGGGAGATGCCCCTGGGCAACATCATCACCTTTTGTACAACATTGGGCTGGTCTATGGCCTAGGGAGACATTTCCCTCACGGAGGAAGCACAAGGGGCCCAATGGGGCCTAAGTGCAGCGGATCTCTGATCCGCACTCCCGACAAATTCCAGATTCCAGATCTCTGTTAATAGGGAAGATATGATAAATTAAAATAATGGCGTAGTTTCTCAATTTATAATTAACATTAACTTTTAACTTCACAAACAAAGAACCAACATACAAAATTTCTCGATAATGAATGTAACAATATTTAAAATTAACAACAAAAATAAACTTTAAAAAAAACAGTTAATATCTTGTATAGCCTCCCCGAGCAGGAATTACAGCTTCCATGCGTCTTAGCATCTCCTTAAATAAATGACGAATGGCACCTTGGTCACATTCATCCCATGCTTGTACGACAGCTGCACTAAGCTCCCTCAGGTTCACAGGAGCAGGAATTTGGGCTCGAACACGTCTTCCTACCATGTCCCAAACATGATCGATAGGGTTAAGATCTTGGCTTCTTGCAGGCCACACCATACGGTTAACATCAACCTGATTCAAATACTCGGAAATGATTCTTGCCACATGTGGACGGGCATTATCATGCATTAGCATGGAATTGTTTCCAATAAATGGGACAAAAGGTAATAAATATACTTATCAGCAGTCATTGCCCCACCATTTAAAACCACTAACTCTGTACGAGTTTCAAGACTTAATTCCTCCCCACACCATAATTGAGCCACCACCAAAACTGAGCCTTGGCATAATATTGCACTCTGCAAATACTCTGTGACGGCCATCTGGAGATAACATATAAAATCTCGATTCATCAGTAAACAGGATTCACGGTGTTCACGGGCGAAAAGAAGGAAGTCTTCGATGTTCTCTAGTCAGCAATGGGCCATTGGCAGGTCTTCTTGCCTTTAAGCCCACTTCATTTAGACTTCTTCTCACAGTTCGTACACTAATATCTACAGCACGTACATGTTGTAACGCATTCCGCTCACTAACTGAAGTAGAGTCCCTGCTTCGTAGTATTCTTAGGGCTAAAAAATGGTCGTCCTGCTGAGTTGTACCTGAGTTGTATATTTTTCTTCCTGATCCCATTCCTTTGGTGTATTCTCCAATTTTTCGAAACCGTTCCACGGTTCTCTGAATACTACATCTCGAGACACCTAGAACTTGTGCCGCATAGTACTGTGACCGCCTTTCCTGTGTTAAATTTATGGCTCTCGCGGCGCCAGTTGCACTTAAGACCATTATTACTTTTTATTGTTTACCGTTACTTTGTTATAATTCAGACCAAATCGCAACAATTAACCTAGAAACACTAGCGACACTTGTCAAAAAAAAAACAAACGAAGATGCTAACGCAACTTTGCAAAAACCCATTGACAATTGCATTGAAAATTACCATGACACATGGTCATTATTTTAATTAGTCATATCTTCCCTATTAATAGAGAATAGAGATATTGACATGAATTAAAAAATGAATTGTTAAAAATTTTCATTTTTTATTGCTTGCACTTACCACAGAGTGTTGTAAACTTTATGCAAAAATCCAATGTAATTGGTACACCTTGTATATGGTCAAAATTTAAAATTGAGCTGAAATTCAGTAGCATGAACAATTTCAAAAAAAAATATGTAAATCTAAATCGAACCTAGATTTATAGATTTAGAATTCCTATAGATTTATAGGAGAACCTATAGTTAGGAATATATTTTCAAATGAATTTTTGGTAAATTTTAGATGGATCGCATATATATATATATATATATATATATATATATATATATATATATATATATATATATATATTTTGTGAAAAGTAATCTTGGGTTTGTAGCATTTCATTACATAGAAATAAGCAAATAGACGAATAAGAAGGAAATTCCTTCTTATTCGTCTATTTGCATCGTCTTATGTAATGAAATGCTACAAACCCAAGATTACTTTCCACAAAATAAATATGAATAGCAAAGAATTTCAAAGCTAATATATATATATATATATATATATATATATATATATATATATATATATATATATATATATATATATATATATATATATATATACTTTTAAAAGAAGAAAAGATACATGAAAATACTTGGTACATCCACCGAAATCAAAAAGTGGTCAAAATAAGATTGTAGCGGAAGAAGATGCAAAAAATACGTTACGTGGAACGGACCACGGTTTCTTTACGAACACCGAATTGTCATCTTTTAGATACGGAAAATTATATTATACCTAAATGTGCAATGTTAGCACAAATTCTTTGGAAGACATGGATTTTACGTATGGAAAGTAGACAGAAAGAGTATTCTCATACGTAATAATAAAGTGAAATTCGTGACGAGTGGTAGAAATAGTGAACGAAACTGAAAATATCAAAATATTTTCAAAGTGACGGTCATAGTGATGGCGACACTAAACATTGCGGTTGAGGTGCGCCCACTAAAAAATGGGAATGCGCCAAAAGCGATACTTCATGAAGTGGTGTGGAAACCCCTCTAAAAATTCTACTTTCCTATAAAAACCTTCTACTTACTTCGACCCCGTAAAAAAATGCATACACCCATAACCGCTGACCTTCGCGGTTTTGCCGGTCAGAGAACATCGTATACATTTTATACAGAGAGTGGTTACTTTGCTTCATGGAGCAAAGTAAAAGTGTTGTGGTGTTTGTGGAAACTACTTCGAGTGTTATCTAGTGACTAAACAAGCACAACGTCGGCGTCGTTAACAATAACTAATATATCACCAAATTGTCTTTTGGTTTACATTACATACAACTTCCATAGAAAAAGCTTCCATATTGTTGATTAAAGAAAATGTAAGGGGTACATATTTTGAAGGGCTACTTGAGCAAATTTATTTGAAACCCTTTCCGATTTTTTATGTTTTTGTTTTTAGTGACACTTTAATGCCATTTGAAACATGGAATAACAAAGCAAATCCAGTTTTCAAAACAAATCCATAAGGGGAAAAGTTAGAGGCCTGAGTGTCAGTCATTTTCAAGAAGTCTCACTTTTAAGGTCAGTGGAAGAATTACACTGTTAATATATAAATTAAAGGGTATTAAAAAGTATACGTACGTAAAAAGAATATTAAAGCGTTTAGAGAAAATTAAATTAAACATTCAAATTTAAATAATCGAAATTAATGTTTGATGACTAATTAATTTTTGAAGTAGGGTTCGAAACAAAATTCTGAAGTCAATAGTATCCGTCATCAAATACCTACATACTAATTTGTTTTGGTTTTGTGCTAATATATTTATTTAAAAGTCTTCAGCTCGAAAAAAGTGCGGCGCTAAAAGAATTGTAAGAATGTTTCCGATGTTGCGCTGGAAAGTAAGCACAGGAAATTATTTTTTTTTAAATATTTGAAGGAAATAATGGTTCCCTTAAACTGACATCAGGATGCGGAAGAATGAAAACAGGCAGAAGTAACGAAAATATTAAGATGTTAAGGGGACTTTTTAATAATGCCCGACAAAATAATGTTATTCAAGAAAAGTCTATAAATAACGAATAGTAAATAACGAATATTAAATGCGTAACTATGCATAGGATAATAAGAAATGACTTGAATAAGCGACTATTAAAAAAAATATATTGTGGGAAATTACCAGCTGTTTGCCAGTTTGTAGATAAAACACTGTGCATGGTGGTAGCCCGTAGGACTGAGATTAGACGACCACGAGGCTACGCGATATTTCCGCAATTGTTTTCCCATGGTCAACTCTGATCCGTCTGCTCTAGAGTAAATTCGCGTATCGTAGTTTGGCTATTCTATAGTCAGGAAATGTAAAAACAAAGAGATATTTAAATAAAGTATATCTGTCTATTTACATGTACACCAGCTAATATTTTTTTAATTTGTGGGTACCAGCTAATATTTTTATAATTTGCTAGTTATGGATGATTATTTTTAAAGGTTCTTTCTATAGTTTGACTCGACAAATCTAACGTTTGGTAAGAACTACTTGCAATTATAATTTTCTACAAATTTTACACTTAATATTTTACCGATTTATAAATATATAATAACAGTAAAATACTGTAGAACTACGTAGAAAATATAAGTTGGAAGCTACTAGAGTAGAGATATACATATAAATATGTAAAATATGAGAATAACATTAAAAAACAACACACAAACTGAATCGCGCTGTGGATTTGCTCGCAATCGAAGCCGGCTCACGTAGAGCTATGGGAGGCTCGGGCATTAATTTTTTCCATGACCACGGCATATGAGCATCTCACCTCGCAAGTAAGTTCATACACGCCTCAACGTGTCGCTCGTTTTAATTACAGTGCCTGAAAGCTGCCTGCAAACTGAAAAATAGTGTAGGTAATAGAGCAACAAAGTTAGCTCGAAAAAGGGACTAGGTGTAAAAAATATTTTTACCAGACTTTTTACAAGCTATATTTTCACTGGGAATTTATAGAAAAATATATTTTAAATAACCCCCTAGAAGTCTCATGAGCTTCGGATGTGGCAAGTTGGAAAAATATGGACGTCATTTTGTTTTTTTTAAGTATTTTACAAATATTTTAGAAACCATAGATTTTTTGAAAAAATGTCAAGACACCTTTTTTAAAGAACTTGAAAAAGTACACATGAAAAATTTAGAATATCTTACCTTGACATTTAGTGAAATTAACTAGATAAGTTGAGGACAACCTTCATAAAACTAGTTTTTTCTAAGATAGGTACTTAGAAACCTACGAAGTACTTTTTATACTACGTACAGAAAGGTTTTGTATCTTTGACGGTTGCCTTCCAAATGGGTAATTATTGGGCATCTTTATTTTGGACACCCTGTATGATATTATCTTGTTCACAGATTAATAACTTATAGGATTTCGGTGGATATATTGAGGCATGCGCTGTTTCATGCATGTTTTGGTGCGACAGTGGCGTTTCATTGTGCCTTATGCACGGTTGATTCGCGATATAAATTAATTATAATATTGTGTTATACGCGAGTGTTTAGTGTTTTTATGCAATGGAAGCGACGAATGCGAGTAGTAGTGGTTCTAAAACCAATAATTCCAATCGTAAGCGACCGAATTTGACAGGAGGAGAACTGAAAATGATCAAAAATGTACATAAGAAAAAATATTGGAACGGTATTCTGGAATCACTAAAACTGAGGCAGTTGATATATGCGTTTCGTTGACAACAGTCTCTGTGAATAGTGTGTTTCGTGCAATTATAGATAGAAGAAACCCTTTTGCAAAAAAGAAGTAAACGGAAAATCGTGGCAGAAAGAAAATTGACGTCGACGAAGAGATGTCAAATACGCAATTCGCCGGATTATCCATGGTTTCTTTTTTAAAAATGACTGAAGATAATTTCACTTGGAGATAATTCCACGATCAATCTTTACCCAAATTATTTCGGAAAGTTCTTTTGAGAACTATGCACGAGATGAATTTTCGTCATATAAAACGAAATCGGAAAAGTCTTTTATTGAGAAAAACGAACTTGTTTTATGGCGAGGAAAATATTTGAAAAACATGTGAGATTTTCGGATGTCAGACAGAAAAATTTAGGGCGTACCGTTTCAAAAGTATGGCAGGACTGCAAAATTAGTAATAGAAGACAGGCATTTTTAGAAGGATACTCTACAGGACTCAAAGCACCATCTGGAAAAGGACGACGGCTGATTATTACGCATATCGGAAGTGCATCAGGATTTCTGGAAAATGGTTTAAATGTGTTTGAATCGCGGCGAACAGAAGATTATCATGAAGATATGACAAGCGAAGTCTAAAGAAAACGTATAGAGTATACATATCACACATTTTTAGAACCATCTAATAACAGTATTTTTTTAAGATAATAAAAAAACCATCACAAGTAAGTACACTTAAAAACAATGTTGATAACTTGGATATTTTATTTAATTTTTTTTTATTCTCCCCCTCTAAAATGATACGCCTATGGAATATCGTTCCCCTCGCCCCTCATGTCCCTGTGCCGTCTATATGCTGGTGATGAATCACTCCACACTATTTCGGAACCAGGGTATACTAGATAAAACTGCGTTTGTAGCAGATATTTGCATACATTTCTAGAATGGCTAAAAGAACATAACCCTTTTAAATGCAAAGAATTTATATCAATTCTTTCAGGATTTGTAGCACAACCTGATATAAACTGCAATTTATTTCAATGTGAAAGTTCAATTCAATATCTGCCTGATTCATCCAAGGGTCTCGTCAGAGTGGCTTGCAAGACCAAATTTCTAAAAATATAATTAATAACGTAGAAAATAGAAAGTCATGCTCAAAGAATCCTAGAAAGACTATCAAAAGATTGCGCGAAAAAAACTGTTTTTATTTAAAAGCAGATAAAGGTAATAAGGTTGTTATTTTAGATAAAGAGGACTATTATGAACGGGTAAACAACCTAATTAGTAATGGTCCTTATAAAGAACTTACTAGACATCCTTTACCAAGAATGACCACTGAAATAAAAAATGTCCTCAAATTATATAACAACCTTATTACTCCACCTGTTAAGAATGGGTTACGTGTGTCTAACCCTACTGTATCTAGATTGTATTGTCTACCAAAAATTCATAAGCTAGGGAAGTCGGTGCGTCCAATAGTATCGTCTATTGGATCTCCGACTTACCACTTATCAAAATGGTTGACTAAGGAATTTGAAAGTTTGCCCATTACACAGCCTAGTTTTTCAGTTAAAAATTCGAATGATTTCATTGATAAGGTCAAGAATATTCAATTGCAAGAGGGTGAAATTTTGATTTCCTTTGATGTTTGTTCATTATTTCCTAGTGTACAAATTCCACAGACCTTGGACTATCTTGAGGATTTACTCGAATTAAACAACTATAGAAAAGAAGTAATAGAAGAATATATAAACCTTACAAAACTTAGTATGAAACAAAATTGCTTCCGTTTCAATGACAAGTTTTATGAACAACATGAAGGAACCGCAATGGGTAACTGTTTATCGCCTTTCATTGCTAATGTCTTCATGAGTCGGTTTGAAACTGAAGCAAAAGAAGAATTCGAGTATTTTCCTAGGATTTGGCTTAGGTATGTGGATGACATTTTTGCCGTGTTTGACACTAAGATTGCGGATGTAGAAAACTTCATTTTCAAATTAAATAGTCGTTTCACTTCTGTAAAGTCTACATATGAACTAGGAAATAATGGAAAACTTCCATTTTTAGATGTATTAGTAATTAAAAATAGTGACAATAGGTTAGAATTTGATATATATAGAAAAGATACCAGTACGATCAGATATATCCCTAATGACTCTCACCACTGCTATCAACATAAAATGGCAAGTTTTAATTTTCTTGTCCATCGTTTACTAAGTTTCCCTCTCAGTAATGAGAGGTTTGAAAAAGAAAAAGTATTAATTAAAGATATAGCTGTGAGTAATGGTTATCCTAGAGATATAGTTGAAAAACTAATTAGGAAGCGTAAATTTAAGGACACACTTCGTAATTCTACGACCTTTCAAAAGGATATAGAGGCTCCAAAATATGTATCCATCCCGTACGAACCACGGTTTACTCGTGGTTTGAGTAAGGTTTTCAAAAACGTGGGTATAACAGCGATTCATTCGTCGAGCAACAAATTACAACAACTTTTAGACAATCCAAAGGATAAAATTGTTCTAAATGAAAGGTCTGGGATTTACGAAATTAGTTGTAATGATTGTGATCGAAAATATGTTGGACAAACGAGACGATCAATTAACACCAGATTTAAAGAGCATATGGCTCATCTAAAATATGGAAGAACAGATAAGTCTAGTGTTGCACAACATGCTTTTGAAAACAATCATAGAATAGATATTAGTAATTTAAGATTAGTTAGAAATGTGACCAATAGTAGACAGTTGGATGCATTTGAGAGCATAGAAATTGTAAAATGTAATAGTAGTATGAATAGCGACAAGGGACCTATACCGTACAGCCCGCTTTACGCGTTGCTTAGCAACCGATGATTGAACCGTGATTAGTCACGCGTAAATTTCACGGTGATATCATACCGTAGCCCGCTTTACGCGTTGCTTAGCAACCGATCATTGAAGCGTTATTAGTCACGCGTAAATTTCACGGTGATATCATTAGTGACGTCACCATGAAAATAGTATAAATATGGTAGATTTTGTAGTTTAAGATTAGTTTTAATCGTCTCCGGATGATGCCAACTTAGTTGGCGAAACGCGCGTCGAGCGAAGTGAAAGTGTTTTGGTGTTTGTGGAAACTACTCCGAGTGATGCAATTTATTTGATGAAATTGGGTAAAAGATACTGAATGAAAATATAGGCCGGAAGTATACTGTTAGATCTTCCCTAAAAAATTCAAATGTACCGCTCGTGTGCAAAGTAAAAACACCGAAAGTGCTTAGGAAGCTTAAAACACAATTTCAAGAAGCAAGCGGGTCAGTAATGACATGTGACGTTCACACAGTTGAATCTGGCGTCGAAAATGAACAACTGTTTGACCTTGTCTTAAATTAACAAATAACGAATAACACAAAAATACATTGGGATTATGAATTTTTGTGTATGTATAGAATATTATAGAATATTTATAGAATTTGTAGAAATTAATAGATTATGCTCTAACAAATCAAAGACTGCTTTACATTTGAACTATCACCATATCCTTAGTCTCTTTTTAAAGATGGTACATTGAGAACAGATCAAAAGAGCCTTTTACATAAGGAACTTGAGAATATCGAACAACCTAATTTTCTCCCGTCGCGCCATCAGAATCAATAAACGTTATAGATGGAGGATTTTTTTACATATTACAAGTTGTATGACATAAATTTCCCACCTTTCAGCTGATTTGCTGAATTGGACACAATTCAACTAGTTTATCAACTAAAGAAATTACACAAACTTTTAGGTAAAAAACGCAACAGAGATATCAGTAAAATTAGAAAACACATTTATAACATCACGAGAGAAATTTTTGAGAAACGGACGTAACAAACAAAAACTAATAAAAGTGATGAAACCATTCCTTGAAAAAGAAGGCATTGGAGTGATTCAGGCTGAATAGGATGCAGATTACTTGATCGTTAGAACTGCAGTGCAAATGTAAAAT
This sequence comes from Tetropium fuscum, assembly GCA_964058915.1. Lineage (NCBI taxonomy): Eukaryota > Metazoa > Arthropoda > Insecta > Coleoptera > Cerambycidae > Tetropium > Tetropium fuscum. The sequence continues at coordinate 1,774 of CAXKVY010008971.1, read as the reverse complement.
AATGGAAAAAGTGATACCGTCATCGCTGAAGATACTGATATCGCTACTCTTCTACTCCATCACTCTGCACAGGATAACATAATTTTGTTTCGCCCTGAAATAGTTGCAAAAGCTGACAAAGTTACAAATATAAACTATCTTCAAATTAAATTAAGCCATTTGAAACAATCCATTCTATTTTTACACGCTGTGTCGGATTTAGATACGACTTCTTTTATTTCTAAAAAGAGCAAGAAATATTGTATGCAACCGATGAAAATAGATATTAACTTATGCAACGAACTTAGTATATTTTTGGATCCAAACCCTGATAGATAAAACCTAATTAATATTGTTTTAAAGGTAATTACGAAACTATACCAACCAGTGAAAATATCTAGAGATTGACTTGAGATTCACTTTATAAAACAGAATTACTCCACGACAGGGATTGCCATCTACTTTCAATTTGGCACTGCTACCCCCAACTAGAAATGCAGCTGAGCAACATATTTTGAGAGTATATTGTCAGGCAAGCAAATATTTCATTGAATTTTCACAAATTATTGATATCATTTGTGATTTTCAAGGTTGAAGAAAGAATTGGGCAAAATCTTAATCCTCTTAATACTTAAGGCATAAAAAAGATACGGAGGAAGGAACTTGTGGTAAAAGATGTTCTTGTATAAAGCTTAAATTAAAGTGTTTTTCTAAGAGTGGCCAATGTTTTGGTATAAGTTGTGGCAACAAATGTATTATATACCTGATGATAATGAAGAACAAAACTGTTTTGTTTAAAATCATAATTTTAAAAGTTATTTATCTATTTCTGGATAATAAAACTATTTTTATGATGTTTACCCTCTACTTATCTGGATAATTTAACTAAATATTAAGGTAACATATCCTAAAATTTTACAGTAAGTATTACATTTTTAGATGTTGATTCAAGATTCAAGCTCTTTAAATGCTAACTTGCATGCACTATACAGTATGTTTTTAAATTGGTGTGAAAGATTTTAAGGGGTGATTTCTCAGTAAAAATTAAAATCTTTCATATATTTTTTCCCAAAATCACTTCCCCTCCAAGTTACAGGCTTCTAAAGTTGGGAAAAAATAGTTTTCATTTATTTTCCCCGCTATGGAAGATTTTAGAATAATGAAATATGGCGGACAACTTGCACTAATAAAACAACGCATCGATATTTCTTTAATTAAAAATTTGATGTGCAAAGGCGCCGCCAATCTGCATTTTTTTTGTTTCTTGGGTTTTCTTCGAGAAATTGATTGTTGGCTCACAAAAAAATTAAATTATACTCACATTGCCTTTCAAATAAATTCACCGCTGGGTGATTATTCGGTGAAATAGTCTAGTTTGTCAAATTGTCAAATAAAGTCATTATGAGAAATTTTGTCATTGTTGTTGTTTTCTCTAATCTATATAGAGTTACTATAATGGACTATAATAAAAGAATGACAATTGTATTTAATTGAATGACACTATAAATTACAAAATACCACAATAGCATATTAAATAAGTGTACTATTGACGTTTTATGACATCAGTTTTTGACGGAACTCAAATTCTTAGAATACACGTCAATAGTACACAATAGTACACAAATCGTACAATGCTCTGAAGATCCTCAATAAAGGTGAAAGAACTTGTACAACTTCTAAGTGGTTCGTTTCCGTATGTATGGCCAGATATAGCACTGGTAAGTGTATCTTCCTTCTTATTCGTCTATTTGCTTATTTCTCCATGTAATGAAATGCTACAAACCCAAGATTACTT
>CAXKVY010008970.1:0-34078 GCA_964058915.1 Tetropium fuscum | reverse complement strand
TCAGACAATTTTAATTACCAGTGTTCAGCCAATTATGCAGTTAAGCAAGTATTTTCTAATGAAGAGGAGTTAAGCCTTGTTATCTATATTATAAATGTTGCAAAAATGCAATACGGGTTAACCAAAAAGGGCGTAAGAACATTAGCTTTTAAATTTGCGAAAGCCAATAATAAAAAAGTACCTCACACTTGGAATAACGAAGAAATTGCTGGTGAGGAGTGGATGAGAGGATTTTTAAAAAGGCACGCAGGAGAACTGTCAATGCGCAAGCCAGAGGCTACAAGCTTAAGCCGTATGACAAGTTTCAACAGGACTAATGTTGGACTATTTTTCAATAATATAAAATAGGTACATCGAAAATATGGTCCAATTTCGCCCGATAAAATTTGGAATCTGGATGAAACAGGTTTGAGTACAGTTCAAGGACAATCCAGAATAGTTGCTCCGAAGGGGGTAAAACAAATAGGCAGTGCTACATCGGCCGAAAGAGGGTCCCTAGTTACAGTGATTGCTGCTGTAAATGCAATTGGTAATTCGTTACCCCCGATGTTGATTTTTCCACGGGTTCATTTTAAGGAAAGAATGCTGTTCGGTGGGCCAGCAGGATGTATTGGTACAGCAAACCAATCGGGTTGGTCCAACGAGGAATCGTTCATCAAGTTTTTGGACCATTTCTTGAATACTGTCAAGAGCTCAAAGAATGATCGTATCATGCTAATTTTAGATAACCACGAGACACACCTTTCACCAGCGGTTCTCGACAAGGCATCTGACGCAGGTATTGTGATGGTTACTTTCCCTCCCCATACCTCGCACAGGCTACAGCCTTTAGACCTGTCAGTTTTCGGTCCCTTGAAGACATATTATAATCAAGCTGTTGAAGCATGGCTTCTTAACAACAAATGAAAAACCTTTGACATCTACAGTGTTGCAGAGGCCTTAGGTACAGCATATTCACGAGCATTTACTCCGAATAATGTTTTGTCTGGCTTCCGCAAATCAGGAATATTCCCTTTCAATGAGGCAGTTTTCACTGACGATGATTACCTCTGTTCTTACGTGACTGATAGGCCTTTAGACACTTCAAACCCAGGGCCGTCTACTACTTCAGACTTAGTTTCCCACTCTTATGTCGCTCTTGGACCGCCTACTTCTTCAGCCGTAGTTTCCTGCTCTTCTTCAGACCCTCGGCCTTCGGCATCTTCAGCACTTGCATCTTGCTCTTCCTTAGTTCCTGGATCCTCAGCAGTTACAGAGCCTTCTACTTCTTCAGCATTAGTTGCCTGCTCTTCTTCAGAGCCTGGGCCTTCGGCATCCTTAGAATTTGCATCTGGCTCTTCCTCAGTTCCTGGAACCTCAGCAGTTATTGAGCCTTCTACTTCTTCAGCATTAGTTGCCTGCTCTTCTTCAGACCCTGGGCCTACAACATCTTCAGTATTTGTATCTTGCTTTTCTTCAGTTCCTGGATCCGCAGCAGTTACTGAGTCTTCTACTTCTTCAACACCTGATTTATTTGCAATGCCAATTACTAACAAAGAAAACATGAAGACATTCCTCACTCCTGAAGAAATACAACCTTACCCTAAGGCCGAGGAGCGTAAGAAGAAGAAGGAAGGTAGAAAACCAGAACGAACCATGATTGCTACTGATATGCCAGAGAAAGACGCAATCAAAGAACAAAAATCAAAAAAAGCAAAATCTAAGAAAGCTGTTGACAAAATCAAAAAAGTATCTAAGAATTGCCGCAAAAAACAATTTAAAAAATTAAATTAACTGAACAGGCGTCAAGTTCCTCATCTGATTCCGTGTTTTCGCTTGCATCAACGGATGACGAAGATAGTGGTGATGAATAAGTATGCCTATACTGTTGTTCTTCAAAATTTAGTGATAAGAGTGGAGAAAAGTGGTGTAAGTGCACCGCTTGTGGCCGTTGGGTACACTTTTTGTGTGCGGGTGTAGAGGCGGACGAATGGAAGTACTACTTGTGCGATTATTGCAAAGATAGGTCGAAAAAGGCCAAACGCAATGTCACGTCTATAAATAATCAATAATTAATAAAGTAAACAACTTAAAACATCCTAAATTCACATATTTCTTGGGAATGCCTTTTATTATATACTTGGCCCAAGGTACACGGGTACTGGCCCAAGGTACACAAGCATAGTGTACCATGGACCATATGCAAAGAGTTTGAGTTGTAATTTGTAAGCTTTTTGTTGAGTAATTGTGATAAACATACACATTCCATGTTATGCAGAAAGGTTTGAACTACAACTGGAGACATTTAAAATTTCAAAATTTAAATTACCTATTGACGTAAAAAATAAAATGTAAAAAGTGGTCCAAGGTACAACAGTCTCCCCTACTATTGATCTTAGTACCACCATTATTAAAAATAAATATCATTAATATCGTGGTGATTAATCATAGAAACTACATATTATAATAAAAATAATACATAAGTACATAAATTATGTAGATTTGTACACATTGTTATGATAAAAAAAAATAAATAAGTATATTACCTCAAGAAATGTTGATAAAAAGCTTCATCAGTTGGCGGAAGCTCCGAAGACGGTTTATTTGATTTTGTGGCCATTCTTAAACGCAGCCATTGAGTGTGATAACACTGGAATCCTTATTTTTATACAACAACAGAATATATCCTTTGCTGCTTCTTGCAATGCCTCTTGCTGAGATAGTAGCGGCATATTTGACAATACATTAAGACTGTCTATGTTCTTTTTCAGAACGTCAAATGCACTTCTTTTCCCAATTTTGTAAAAAGCACATCTTGTAAAAAGTAGTGTCACATCCTGTCAGACAATGTACTGCAAGAAGACATAAAGAAATGTTTTTCCCAAATATTTTATAACTCTATCAATTGATATAAAACGCGTGTTGGTACTATGACCAAGTTGCACATATAACGTAACTGTATTTAAATCGGGCATAATGGCATATTATAGAAGTGAATTTTCAAAAGTAATACATCGGTATCCACTGATTTAACCAATATTTTTTTACTGGATTTAGATTCGTATAAAATGTGCAAAATTATGCGGGTGGGTATCTGCCTCCTTGGTTACTATATAAATCATTTAACATTTGTATTAAAGTTTGTTTATCCATTAATACAATCTTTTCGGGGTCCTCAAAATCTCCTGCAATGATAACACTTCGTTCTCCTTTATAAATGTCACAAACTGCAATAAAGACTTTGCTTTTCCCCGATTTTAGGAAATCTCGATACTTAAGTACTTTTCTTTTTACATACACTGAGCTCGTAAAGTTTGGAATAAATTCAATTAATCGTTATTGAAGGATTTTCACAGGAAATCCTCGGACACGTCAACCTTATTTTATAAAATGTCACTTTTTTCAACCATCGATTTTTTTTTTGTTTTGTTCGTTTTTGAGCTATGACGTCATCGACAATTTTTTTAAATGACAACCCATATTTTTTTTTAAGGATTTCGATAGAGCACATTTTTCTGAGTGCGAATATGTCAAAAACATAGTACCTTTAACATTAAAGTTTTCGAGATATTCGGTTGCAAAGTTTATAAAATGTACCATGGCACCATGCATAAGCTATCGGGCGGGTCAAGATTTTTAATAGCTTATTGATTCTAATAGCTTATAGCTTATTACATTTTAAAAGATTAAGGAGTAATATTATTTATTTTGGTAGCTTATCGAACATTTTGAAAGATTTGGGAGTAATCTGTTTAATTTTTTAACAACAATTTAAACAAATAAAAAAATATTTTAACAAATAAATGATAAATAATTAAAGTAAAAAATAAAATCAGAGTAAATTTTCAAAGTGACCTCCATTCACTTCCTGGCAATATCCCATCCGCCACTGAAACTCCTGCAGAACCTTACCAACAGTATCGGGTTGAATGGTTCGAATTTCATTGCGAATTCTGTCCTTTAATTCTTCGATGGTATTTGGTCTATTGAAATAGACTTTGTTCTTTAAATAGCCCCATAAAAAGTAGTCTAGGGGAGTGAGATCTGGAGATCTAGGGGGCCATTCGATAGTTCCCCTGCGACCAATCCAATGGTTAGGAAATACATGGTTTAAATAATCGCGAACGATCACTGCAAAATGAGGTGGTGCACCGTCTTGTTGGTACCATATCGTGTGATGGGGCAGATCTGGATCTACGTCATTTGGGTAAAGTACCGCAAGTGCAGGGACTAAGTCGTCTCTTAAAAATTCTAAATATATTTCACCTGTTAATACGCCTTCAAAGAAAAATGGGCCCAAAATACGATTACCTACAATACCAGCCCAAACGTTAACTTTTTGTGGAAACTGACTACGAGTTTCCATTTTCCAGTGCGGATTTTCAGGAGACCAATATCTACAGTTTTGCCGGTTAACTGTGCCGTCGAGATAAAAGGTAGCCTCAACAGAAAAAACAATATTGCGTAAAAATCCGTCGTCATCAATCAGGCGTTGCAACATGGTTTGGCAAAACTGTAACCTACGGTCAGGATCATCTTCGTTTAGCTCTTGGACCAAAACCACTTTATACGGATGCCATTTGTTCAATTTCAAATATTTCAAGACGGAGCTTTGAACTATTCCGTTGTTTGCCGCCACTTGGCGGGTGGGTAAATGGGGATTTTCTTGAAGCTATAGTAGAACATTCAATTTAACATCTTGTTGCACTGGTGGACGACCCGTTCTAGGGCGATCTCTCGTATGACCCACTTCTAAAAACTTTTGTTCTATTTTGCTAACGGTGGACTGTGTAATTGGTTCTCTGTTTGGATATTTGTTGTTAAATAAACGGCAAACTTCTACTTGTGTGCGAGCTCTGTCCCCGTAACCGATCATCATCAAAATTTCGATTCTTTCCCTTTCACTCAAACGACGGACCATTTTTAAATAAAATGAATTATGATGGAATAATGATTAATCAACTTACTTAATGATATTATTCAACTGATTAAAACACAAACTTGCGAGGAAAAACTTCAAAATTGTGACAACTGTCAAAACTGTTGTTTTTCCTGCGCTTTCTTGATAAATGATTAGCATTTGGTCATCGCTTGTATAATTCATTCTTAAAACTTTGCAACCGAATATCTCGAACACTTTAATGTTAAAGGTACTATGTTTTTGACATATTCGCACTCAGAAAAATGTGCTCTATCGAAATCCGTGAAAAAAAATATGGGTTGTCATTTAAAAAAATTGTCGATGACGTCATAGCTCAAAAACGAACAAAACAAAAAAAAAATCGATGGCTGAAAAAAGTGACATTTTATAAAATAAGGTTGACGTGTCCGAGGATTTCCTGTGAAAATCCTTCAATAACGATTAATTGAATTTATTCCAAACTTTACGAGCTCAGTGTATAATACACTTCATATTACAGAAATCACAAGTTTTAATAACAACTAGACAAAATTTGTAATAATACGCGATTCGTTACAGAGCCACGGGCCATATGCATCTAAAATGTAACAGGTTCCAGTAACAAAATGTCCCTTTAGCTGCGCTGAATAATTTATGCGCCACAAAAAAAATCGTAGCAAAAAAACCGTTAATTCCAGCAGTTTTTTTTCTTTACTCAAAACTTCTTTAATGTCTTAGCTTCAAATTCTTCGCAGCATGTATGTAAAAATTTCCATAAATAAAAAAGTTTGTCGCTTATCGAAAATATAAATAGTATAAATACACCTGTAAGGAAGGAATAAATTAATTGTTATTTAAATATGATAATAAACAATATTCAGTAATGATAGGACACTGTTGGAAGCGCCTAATTCTATACTCGAATTTAAAAAAAAAAATGAGGCTGATAGGTTTACGTATATCTGGAGATATGACGATGTAAACGTAAAAAACACGGTTTTTAAAAGGCTGCTATTTTTTACATTTTTTACATCTGGTTCTATGTCAAAAAAAACCTCATAATTTTCCCTCGATTTCGCTCTACTACTAGCTTTTTTATTAGGAAAACTTTCAAGTACAACCAAGAACTTAGAGGCTGAGCAGCTGTATGCGGTATCTGTTATCTGACACGAGTCGCACCTACGGTGTTAATTATATAGTTAATTTACCAAGTTTATTATGTGTACACAAGGCCTAAGTCTGAGTATCTCCATATATTAGATACTAGCAGAAACTAGAAGAAGGCCGCGCATATGAAAACATTATTTTAATTAGATTAAAAAAATCTTCTTTCGTAAGGCTGCCATGGATCAGATACCGACGATTCATGAACACGTTTACAAGCTCCAATATTTTGCATTTACGTTTCGCAATACCAATTTGAGTATAAAGACAGCGAAATGTAATGAACGAAATGCACCGGTTAGGCCTGTCTGATGGTGAGCAGAGAAGGAGCGCCGACCTGTTGCTCTATAAATAGCCCATACTCGTATACCTACTTATAAGTCGCCGAAGAATTATCAGAGCAGTGGCATTCATTCAATAAATGCACTATAGTATCAAAAAGTAAAATAAAAGCTACTTAGTTAACACCATGGATAACAAATGGTATAATCAAATCAATTATTAACAAGTAAATAAGTTAATAGTAAAAAAAAATTTAAAAACAAGCTTTATTGGAAATCTCTAAAAAGAAGAAAATAAACTTTAAATTAATTTAAACCCATCAATTTATTACGTTACACAATTTATATGATGTAAAAGCTTGACGCGCGATTTACCTATTTTATACAAAATATATTCAAATGTCTCTTAGAATTTCTTATGTCAATATCAAGTTACATATTGCATTATTGTTTATCTACACGGTTTTAAATCTCGCTCGACTTAAATTCAATTCGTATTTTTCAAATGTTTTCATTTTTTGTCTTCAATCTTGTGTACCATAGACTGTGGGCTGAGTCAATCTACGCCCATAATTCCGTTTAAAATCGCGTGATAAGAAGCGTGCCGTTTCCATGGCAACGCTACGAGAAATTTGGCCGCTGGTTGGGCGTTCAGCCTCGGCACCCGGCCGGCTGGTTTACTATTTATGCAATACCTACCCGCCTGTCTCCATAATACGGGCGCTGAACGCAAATGCACATATTTTAATATAAGTAAATGTTTTATTTAATTGAATGGAATTTAACGAAAAAAGTATGAATATGAAACAATAATTAACTTAGGCAAATGACGATGTACATGTACATCTCTCTAGCCACTGCTCTGACGTAGACATATAGCGCCATCTATGATCGTTTGGATATAAAATGGACATCGATTGGTTAATGATTTCCGCTGCATTGTAACGTAGGCATAAGTAAACAAGTGTATCTTATGGATGTCAATAATTTGGATACGAAATAAGTTATCTTATGGATTAAGCACATCCTCTTAAAAGTACAAAATATGTTTATATATGAATATATTTAAATTGAATACATTACCTTTATGGTCGGGTGCATCGTACATGTTAATCCTGGATTATAATTAAGACTGAGTTATTTTGACACATTTATGTTGCACCGTGTATTAAAGCCCGGATTAATGTGTTAAGACCGACTTTAATTGAAGTCGCCCATTTCGAGGGCTTAAAACGGAGTTTAAAGTTAAGTCTAGTCACAAATAGGTTATGTTTCATTATTTTAAAAAAAATGTTTCGATTTTTTTTCGCATTTAGGTAGGAAGCCTTAGGTAGCAATTTTTTTTCAATAAATGTCCGTGCCATAGGGGACAGGGATTTAAAAATTAGAGATATTGTGGCAATATGGCCCGGTATCTTCGGTACCCGGTATCTGTATCTTCCTTAGGAAGCTAGATCGGCCATATCTTTATAGGCACTTTTCTTTTTAAAAACGTGCGTTCTATCCCCTGTTAAAGTTTGTCTACAAAAAACTGACTCACCCTGTATATAGATACATCAGTTTTGGTATTCATACGAAATTAATTAGAAAATCGTCATACAGGGAGCAAGGTCACCACCGGTCATGAATCTAGATTTCCTTTCATCGGCAACTTTTTGCCTCAAAACTTTTATTTTGTTTCTTTAGTGAATCTTCCTTTGGCCTTTTTACCAGATTAGCCTTTTTACCAGCCCTATTTTTCTGCTCAGATGTAACTCCATCAGTCTTTTTATTTTCAATTACGTGTTTTTTTTCTTCGCAATTAAGAATAAACGAGTTATTTTTCCACAGGACTAAAGTTTGATTAATTTGCTTCTTATTTTCAACTTCCGTGATTTGCTAGATAAATGTAGAAATTAAAGTTGTACATTTATAATATATATTGACATATTGCGATCTTTGACCACACAGAAAGAAGATATGTTGATCCAAAATTAAATACCTACCTTCGAATATTCAAATTCGGATTGTTTTGATTTTTTCTAACTAAATAACCAGAAAGTCACTAGACGTTCGAAAATGCAATGTTGCCATATTTTAACTGGTCTTAGTTAACTCTTTTTTACGAATTTTTAATGGTGCATTTGGAATAAAAATAATCCTAACTTAACATAACATACAATCATTAGTGAACGAAAGGAAACATATTATAATGGATATTCTAATGAACTTCGATTTATATAACAAAAAAATATTATGTGTGCATTCTTAACGATATCGGTTTGTATTGTAGAGGAGTATACCTTTTATCGATGTATGATAGGTATTGAGTACATACGTGAAATATATCGTTGATTGGCAAAAAAATGCAAAAGAATGTTTTAACTAAGGAACTAATTTTAATGGGAGTGAAAGAGACGTAAAATATTATTTAATATTATTAAAATAAAGTGAAGATACATAAATCTAATAACATTTTCTACCTCATATCTCCATGCCATACAAACAAGAAGAATTGAACATCATAAACATTAAAAAAAACAACAATCCAGTAAGCAAATATGACTTAAGTTCTTGAATTGCATGCATCTAAAAGTTGATGCCCCGTACCGACCCAGATCAATTTAAATCCTCATCTGATAATATAAAAATAACTTAATGAGATGATTAAGAACTTTCTCATTAGTAGCTAATTTAAGTTTTAAAAACTCAGTTAATTACATTTTCAATGATAGTAAAAATAAGAGACTGAGTTACCTCGACATCGACATTCTTAATTATATATCGATGTACTCGATTGATAGCATTCCTAGATTGCAAAATCTGCAGATTTAGATTACAAAAAAAGCATCGATGTGTTTCTATGGGTAAAATAATTAGATCCATCGAGTAACTGTTATTTTGTAGTTGTAGTAACCAGGAAAACTGTTTATTTTGTTATCAAAAATCGCAGTTCTAAGTTGGATGAAATTAGCGAAAGACTGAAGGTGAGTGTCTATTATATTGTTCATATTTTTTAAGAAACTAGGTAAGTAAAAGGTATACCAATAGCTATAAATAAAATGTTTAACGTAACAAATGTTTTCCAAAGATTTCAAAATTTTCAAAACAGAACAATTGCAAGTCAATGTTACTGCCAGATCAAAGCAAGGGATATAATATTATCAATTTTGATTTGTTAATTTCCAAAATGAAGTACGTATATGATATTCGATAATATTGCCTTAAATCGTTGATTGTATGACCCTTCAATCAGCGCCTAAATTGAGTTAATGTTTTTGTAACCCTTGTACGCATCGTCTTGACCCAGAGCAAACAATAAAGATAAAGGATCATCATTGCCAGAACCCAGAGGTTAATTCAGGAGTAAGAGGTAAGAGGTGTGATGTGATGACACTGATTCTTTTCACTGATTGAATGCGCTTGCATGTTGATTAATCGTTACAAAAATATCCATAACAATCGGGGTAATCTGACCACCGACGTAGAATCATAAATTAAAACGTGCAAATACCTAATGGAGTTAATAAAACACTAGGTAAGGCTTGCAAAAAATCTGCCCAGCTGTATAAACAGCTAAAACAAACGGCAGTAAAGCTATTCAGCAAAAATATTATATTATATTGGTATCTCCAATTTCCAATGCACGTTTGGTAAATACTTGAGAACTCATTAAACACATTGACATATGGTCTAGTGTAGTAGTGTACAAATAGAATCTATTTTATCTCGTTGATTGTGGATATGTAAATATGTAATAGATAATATATACTCTGACCGTCAAATTTTGAACTTACTAAATTATTAACTCGAACCATATATATCTAAATGAAAACTACCAACAACCAGTATAATATGGTATTATTTTAAATAGAATGATAATATTGTTACACCGGCTATTTCCCTCGTCTTAATTTCCACTAATCACAAACGCGCAATTTTGAATTACAAATGGTTGCTAGATGGAAAAACTGTATGACAGTACCTGTCAGCAGTTTTTTCGAGTTTACCCGCGGCAAAACTTGACAGTTGTTGTCACCAAAAATTACAATATCTTTGATAACAACTAATTATGGTCTTCTAGGACACCAGAAAACGACGCGAAACAATTTTTTTGATTTTATTGTCAACAAATTTTGCAATATTGTTTTTAAACAGTGCTGGTCAGCTTATGTAGTGAAAATGAATCGCTTTGGAAGTGATTCTATGACTAATATTGATCTGGCGATTGAGAAAAGTGTACCGTACAAAGAAATACGAGCTTTTGGAAACTACAAGTTTAGAGCAACTAAACCTAATCCTGAAAGATTGGGCGTGGAATATGAAGAAAGAAAACGGTGAAAATTACAAAGAACTAGTTGCGAAGACAATGTGGAACACCGTTGCAAAAAATGCAAGAGATTTATTTTATGAAGATGAAGTGGAAAATAATTTTTGATCCATTTAAAGATATTATCTTTAAATCTAGTAGGGAAGCTCGTAATGCGAAACGAAGGAATTTGCAGATGTGCGCCAATAAAAGGAAATTGAGCTCTGCTTCATTAAAATTGTGCCATCGAGGGCTGTCTTGTGAGTTAAGACACGTTGTGCTTACCTTATTGTCTTTGAATCCTAAAAGGTTTCATGTGTTCGACACCAACGACACCTTCATAGGGGCCCTCGATGGCACAAGACAGCCCTCGATGGCACAAGATAGCCCTCGATGGCTATAACGGTCGTGTGGTAGAACTTCGACGACCTTGAAGGGACCCCTGAACTTTGGCAGCAGTTTTTTGGTCTCGTTGTTAGCAGGAAAGCTAGTAATCTTGGTTAAAACCATGTCACCAACTTGATAAGTCTTGAGTGGGCCACGTCTCTTGTTAAAATTCAGGTCTTGTTTGATTCTATTCTCGTCTAATTTCTTAGCTGTTTGTCTACGAATTTTCGTGACATCTATTATGTTCTCTTCAACCACATCATGAATATCTGCATATGTTTTAAGGCGATAGCCCAATAGGAGTTCTGCGGGCGTGTGTTTTGTGATTCGCTGTTTTGTGCTGTTTATTCCTTGCTGGATTTGATTAATCTTTGAGTCTCAGTTGTCTCGAGTGGTGTGTCAGCACCTGTAGTAGCTAGTGCATCTAGTACAATTCTTTGAATGCATTTGAAATCAACGCTGTGCCTGCATCACTTATCAGGCGTTTTGGATTTCCAAAGATGGTGAAAATTTCTTCCAACTTTTCTATGACACACTTGGCCGACGTATCGGGGAAGATTTATTTCCTCTTCTTGATTTTGTTTGTCGGCGTCTTTTCTGGCGGCGGCGGTAGCTACTACTGTTGTCTGTGGATGACGACGATGTCGTCGAATCACCGGACGAGGAAGATGTAGATTGATGCCTCTCGGTTCTTTTCTTTTGTTTCGGCATCTTCTCTAGATACTGGACACCACTCGCACAGTTCAATCAACTACTTCTGATGTAGTCTTTGGGGAAAAATGGATGGGGTTGTTCACTAAACGATATTATAATTTATACTCAACACTTTATTTTAAACAACTTCTCTCGACACTAGTCTTAACTAGAATGCATAATGCCAATACTTTTAAATTTCGCAAAGTAATATGATATAACCACAGCTTATAACCACTAAGCTGTGATATAATTATGTTTGTACTAAAAACTATAATAATGGTGCAAGTATCCAGTGGCGTCGCATTAGGTATACTTGTGTCTACGACCGCATATGCTATCGCCTAAATATGAAGAAAGAGAAATGCAAGTGTATAAAAGTGCGGATATATTACGTACCCACAGCAACGTTATGGTATTTTATTTATTATACGTTGTTTTCTCGTACTTACTTTCGTAGGTAATTTTGTCGCAAAGAGCTGTCGTCGAATTGCCACGACTGAGCTTTGTTAAGTATGTATGTCAAGGGTCGAGGTGGATTCGCTAAGATAATGTTTTACATATCAACACAATATAAATTAATCGTCAATACCCCTATGTCTTACGCCTACCAATAAGTTACATATTTGTTTCCATGAAAACAAGATGCTTTGCTTCTTTGGGGAACAAATTAAAAGTTAAATCAGGGTTTCTTTTAATCTGGGATGAACACTGGGATACACTACAATATTGATTCATATTTAGTACACTTTATAAAAAACATAAAAGCACACAAAATACAAAGTAACTAAGTAGGACATACCCAAAGCACTTTGTAAACAAACTTCATATGACACAGTAATTAATTTGATCACCGACCTGTAGGTGGTGTACCTCTTATATTGAAATTAGAGACCCTTTAATGAGAGTCTGGCCAAGGCGTTGCCACTTTCTGATTGATGCCGCCATTTTAGTTCAGAATTTAGTGAGTCACTCAGATTTTGACATTTGTAGGTTGTTTATATTCGCAAAATTGTGACATGCAAAGTAAATATACCATTCTTCATTGTGAAAAACTCAAAGGTGAGCTTCAAATATTTGTGCATATGTAGAAATCAGAATATTGAATAGGCAAGTTGTGATTAAAAATTGAGATTGTGTTGATTGTTGTGTTATTAGCTTTGTGTCTAAAGAAAAATGAACTCAAAACGTTATTTCTAGGAGGTAATATGACTTAATAACTTAAAATAACAGGATGTTATGTACCTGAGTGTCACATTTCCACTAGGAAGGGGGCTGGGATGAGGGCATTTCCCCGTGATCCAAATAGGAGAAGAGAATGATCAACAAAGATTGGTAGGGGAAATTAGTGGACACCTAAAGACACAGTTGAATTAGAATATATTTCTCGAAAATATAAGGAAAACATAAAAAATAGAGAAGAAACTAAAAATCCACATCAATTTTTATTAGGCAAGTTTATGGTGGTTGAAGCTCCCCACATTCTGAACTGTCATAATTTAAAAACTAAATTAATTAATAGATTTATAGTGTTTAGATTAAAAGTGAACTGAAAAAAATACAAAAATAACCGCCACGGATAGTAAAAGTATGGCTATGCATAGTGTTGTGAAATAATCTTTTTATTCTTGTATTCTGTTCTGATTAATAAATTGTTTGATAATTATTATTGTAGAGTTTTCGTCCCATTCTTATTATTCATGAAAATACATATTTTACTGGTAAGTTAGTAGAAGCAGTACTACTCATTTTTTAAACCTTTTATTTTATGCCGCATATCCACGTGTATTGGTGCGAATGTTTGCAGTAAAATCATTTCTAAACTTTTTGAATTTGGCGCCACGAATTGTGATATAAAATGGCTGCCTTGGCCAGACTCTCATTGAAGGGTCTCTAATTGAAATGTTGTACAGTAGGTACCGATCTCCTAAATTTACAGACGCAGATGTTTCTTACTAGTAATTTGTTTCCATTTACTTTCTAGATTATATGGCAGTAGCTCGTAAAACATTAATTATTATAAAAACGTCATTTTCATAGCATGCTGAAAGGTTAAATGTAGCAGTTAAGTTATTTGCATCAGAGCCCTAATTTATCGGCGTATACTATTAGACTTGCAAGTATATTATGTATGTTTAGTACCTACACGTATCCTCTTGTCAAATACTAACTTATAGGCGTATAATGTATAAGAATCGACAGTAAATTGCACTAATAATTCATATAACTGTGCACTTCCAATCCAATGCATAATCGTAAATCAATGTTCAATTACTACTTTCTGGAATAAAATCAGCTGCTTAACCACTCAACGTATTAGCCCACGGTTTGTAGTTTTACAAGGTTCTGTAATAATAGACTGAAAATTGCGGCTAGGAGAAGATACTCAAATACCCACTATAACAATTAGGTACTGCGTGCAATAAATCCTGCTCCTGCTCATGAAAATTAGCAGCGTTGATGCCTACATTTTATGTGAGTACAGGATATTAAGAAGTAAAAAAACCGGCCAAGTATTTTATTCTGTTTTAACGTCTACCTGTTACCGTTATCAATAACGAGCAAAAAATCACGTTTGTTGTATGGGAGCCCCCTTAAATAATTATTTTATTCTGTTTTTAGTATTTGTTCTTATAGCAGCAACAGAAATACATCATCTGTGAAAATTTCAACTGTCTAATTATCACGGTTCATGAGATACAGCCTGGTGACAGACGGACGGACAGCGGAGTCTTAGTAATAGGGTCTCGTTTTACTTTTTAGGTACGGAACCCTAAAAAATCATGCCTTTGAGAGCAAACGTCAAATTCTTTGAAATAATAAACATACGTGTATGATAAATAAATAATGATTTACCTATAAGTTTATGAAGAAGATAGAATTTGGAAGATTTAGACTTGGATAGAATAGTGCAAAGGGAAAGAAAACTATGCAGAGAAAAGTGACGGGTGTATGTCTCCAATTGAGTAACAGAACTTACCTTCGATAATGAAGAATAACGTTACGGCAAATATACGTATAATAATATTATGTTTCACATAGAGCGGTGCCGATAGAGCCAAGGAATGGTTGCACAAATTTTGGGAGAGCACACCTGCACGAACTGAATTGCTTTTAAAACAATTCCCAACTCGCAGAGATTTTTATTCAGAAAAATTTTCAAATGCCAACACGGTGACAAAAATTAAGGCCGGGGTGAAACATGTAAAAGCCGCCAAAAAATGCATGCAACTGTTAATGTTTTAGTGAAAAAGTAACTAAATGCACCAAGAAGAATTAACAGAACAACAGAAGAAAGCCCGGAATGTACAAATTCAGGTAAAGATAATGATTTTTACGTATGTACCTATATAGATTTAACAAAAATTAATTTGAAAATATTTTCCTAACTATAGGTTCGATTTACATAATTTTTTTTTGAAATTGTAGGTTTGTTCGTGCGGAATGCAGATGTGCTACTAAATTTCAGCTCAATTTTAAATTTTGACCATATACAAGGTGTACCAATTACATTGGATTTTTGCATAAAGTTTGCAACACTCTGTGGTAAGTGTAAGCAATAAAAAGATGAAAATTTTGGTACAGAACTTTAGCGTAGTTTCTTCTTAAAAATTCATTTTTTAATTCATGTCAATATCTCTATTAATCGGGAAGATATGATTACTTAAAATAATGACTATGTGTCATGGTCATTTTCAATGCAATTGCCAATGGGTTTTTGCAAAGTTGCTTTAGCATCCTCGTTTGTTTTTTTTTGTGTCGCTAGTATTTCTAAGTTAATTGTTGCGATTTGGTCTGAATTATAACAAAGTAACGGAAAACAATAAAAAGTAATAATGTTCTTAAGTGCAACTGGCGCCGCCAGACCCATAACTTTAATACAGGAAGGGCGGTCACAATACTATGCGGCACAAGTTCTAGGTGTTTCGAGATGTAGTATTCAAAGAGCCGTGGAACGGTTTCGAGAAACTGGGGATTACACCAGAAGAATGGGATCAGGAAGAAAAAGATGTACAACTCAGCAGAACGACCGTTTTTAGCCCAAAGAATACTACGAAACAGGGACTCTACTTCAGTTAGTGAACGGAATGCTTCACAACATGTACGTGGTGTAGATATTAGTGTACCAACTCTGAGAAGAAGGCTAAATGAAGTTGGCTTAAAGGCAAGAAGACCTACCAATGGCATCGTACACAACGCCTTCTTTTCGCCCGTGAACACCAAAATTGGGGAATTGAGGAATGGGGTAAAATCATGTTTACTGATGAATCGAGATTTTGTATGTTATCTTCAGATAACCGTCACAGAGTATGGCGAAGAGGTGGCGAAAGGTTTGCAGAGTGCAATATTGTGCCAATGATAATGCCCGTCCACATGTGGCAAGAATCGTTTCCGAGTATTTGAATCAGGTTGATGTTAACCGTATGATGTGGCGTGCAAGAAGCCCAGATCTTAACCCTATCGAACATGTTTGGGACATGGTAGGAAAACGTGTTCGAGCCCAAGTCCCTGCTCCTGTGAACCTGAGGGAGCTTAGTGCAGCTGTCGTACAAGCATGGGATGAATGTGACCAAGGTGCCCTTCGTCATTTATTTGAGGGGATGCCAAGACGCATGGAAGCTATAATTCTTGCTCGGGGAGGAAATACAAGATATTAACTGTTTTTTAAGTTTATTTTTTTGAAATTTTGTATGCTGGTTCTTTGTTTGTGAAGTTAAAAATTAATGTTAATTATAAATTGAAAACTACGTCATTATTTTAATTAATCATATCTTCCCTATTAATAGAGATATTGATATTAATTAAAAAATGAATTGTTAAGAAGAGACTACGCTAAAACTCTGTACCAAAATTTTCATCTTTTTATTGCTTGCACTTACCACAGAGTGTTGCAAACTTTATGCAAAACATTTTACTGGTTGGTTTTCGAGAAATTAATTCATAAATATCGCTATACCGGAAATGATAAATGATGTCGAAATTACGTATATTATTTATATTATCAATGAATATTTCAAAAACTATAAAACGCATTTGGACAAAACTTTAGTACACTATAAATGCAACACTTCAAATAGTATAGGTATACGTGAAGAGATGGTCTAATTCGGAAATTTAATATTCTTGTAATCAGGAAATAAAATGGGTTGCCAATATCAACCCTCTTAAAAAATTGTAAAATATAATATCTAAAGTGGTTAAAGTGGAATACTTTTTACAACATATATTTTATCATTAAATATAAATTTCTCATAACAGACAGACAGTCCAATATAGCCGTCTGATGAATATGTCACTTTGATACGTGGACTGATACTTTAGGAGGACTTTATGATATAAAGGAGGACTTTATGGTAGAAAATGAAGGTGGATTACCTATAATGAATAATAAATATTACGAATGTAGAATTTAAAAATTCCCGATCTACCACATTCTGTGGGCAAACAATCAAGCAAAGTATGTACCTGTACTTATCTGACTAGTAAACAAGAGTGCCGATCTATGTAATTTTTCAGTCAGAGGTAAATACGTTCCCTGTGTTATTCAGTGATTTGTCTGCTACTTAGTGGACAAATAGATAAATGTGGCGTTTGGAGCGTGAAATCAGTCAGGCTATAAATTGGTAGCAATCATAATAATTGCTGCTTGTCATTAATCATCTTAAGTGGAAGTATGTCTAGCATAAATGCAGCACTCTTAGAGAACTTATTTTGATGAACATATCAAGAATAAATGAATTAGTAATGTTACTGGATTATGTGTATTTAAGATACACTCGGAGTAGTTTCCACAAACACCAAAACACTTTCACTTCGCTCGACGCGCGTTTCGCCAACCAAGTTGGCATCATTCGGAGACGATTAAAACTGAAAACTAAAAAACTAAAAAGTTAACAAAACTAAAGTGTTTTGGTGTTTGTGGAAACTACTCCGAGTGTTACAGTTACATCAAAGGTTCCACCCCTATCCAGTAGTATTTAAGATAATAATCTAAGATATCCTAGTTGATAATGATAAGATAAGGTGGTCAAATATAGCTATATACTCAGCAGAAAAGTCCTCACCCGTCCTGTATTTACTCTAGACCTAGACAGTTACGTAAATATACGAACATCAACAAATATACAAAGGTAACAGCATTTGTATTTACATTTTAACCTATAAAACTAAAAATAAAACCCACCAGACTAATTGAAAATCAATTATAATGTCTATTTTTAACTTTTACCCACACAAAGGCGTCCCATTCCCAAAGGCATCTTTAGATCACCTATTATAGATTGTATGCATTCCCATTCTGTCTCAATTGGTAGCTCATTAAAATATTTATCTACATCTACTCTCGAAGAAATGATTCAAAACATAACATATTCATATTGCATAACAATCATTCTTCTGATTGCCGTGGGATATATATATATATATATATATATATATATATATATATATATATATATATATATATATATATATATATATATATATATATATATATATATATGTATATATATATATATATATATATATATATATATATATATATATATATATATATATATATATATATATATATATATATATATATATATATATATATATATATATATATATATATATATATATATATATATATATATATATATTCGCTTTGAAATTCTTTGCTATTCATATTTGTTTTGTGAAAAGTAATCTTGGGTTTGTAGCATTTCATTACATAGAGAAATGAGCAAATAGACGAATAAGAGGAAATATATACTTACCAGTGCTATATCTGGACAAACATACGAAAATGAACCACTTAGAAGTTGTACAAGTTCTTTCACCTTTATTGAGGATCTTCAGAGCAGTATACGATTTATTTCACTGATCATTTATACTTGAATTTAAAATATTAATACTCCAACACTTGCAGTGACGTTTTATGACATTATTTTTTGACGGAACTCAAATTCTTAGAATACACAAACCTAGTCTACTATTTATATTTGTTATATTTGAACATATTATATATAAAAGCATTAGGCATACCAATATACTAAAACCATAACAATATATATATATATATATATATATATATATATATATATATATATATATATATATATATATATATATATATATATATATATATATATATATTTTGGAGGGTTTATCTTGGGATAGTAGCAATAAAACGACTGATTAGGTTACATGACGTTTCGGTCCCTTTCTTGGGCCTTTTTCAAAAGAGTATTTTATTTTGTGACATATTTGACACAGGCAAAAATGACAGTTTTAATTAATTTTTAAGGTTACTAGACTGTTCGATTAGTATCATAGGGAAGAACAGCCAAGAAACCCTACGAACTTAGGCTATTTTATATTTCATTATTATTCTAATTTTGATTATGTTAATATTATGTAGATGTATATTTATAGTAAGTAGGTATGTATGTACGTATATTAGTTCATATATAGAGAGAATGTTTTTTGTTAATTTATTTAATACTTTTATATTAACAGATTGTAGATTGTAGAAAGATGTTCTGTATCTTTCTTGTTATTACATGCATTAGGATTTTTTTGAATATAAATTGATTCCATAATTAGGCGTGTTTTATAATTTTGTTCTTTACTAATAACTTTAGTATTTTCGTAGTTAAATTGATGACCTGTTTCATTAGAATGTTTTTTTAGAGCTGTAATATTAGCTGAATATTTGTGACCTTTTAAACGTTCTTCAAGGAGTTGCATTGTTTGACCAATGTAGACTTTGACCATCACATTGTTTACATGGAATTTCATATATACAGTGTGTAGTTTTTTCAAGTGGATTTTTGTCTTTTAATGGTGTGTAAAGGAATTTTAAGTTGTTTGTAGTTTTGTGTGCTGTGTGAATATCATATGTTTTTAAAATGTTTGAAATATTTTCTGATAGTTGTGGTATATATGGTAAGGCAATATATGTTTTACGAGTATTAGTTGTATTGATTAGTGGTGGTGGAGAATTGTAGTATTTGTGAATTCGGTTTTTGAAAATTTTGTTGATTAGAGAAAAAGGATAGTTATTATTTATTAAAACGTTTTTTGCTTTTTCTATGCATTCTTTTCTAAAAATGGCAGACGTTAGTTTTATTGATCTGTCTTTTTTTATGGTTGTAAGGGTTTTTTGAGTAGAAATTGGGAAATTCCTTTACACACCATTAAAAGACAAAAATCCACTTGAAAAAACTACACACTGTATATATGAAATTCCATGTAAACAATGTGATGAAGTCTACATTGGTCAAACAATGCAACTCCTTGAAGAACGTTTAAAAGGTCACAAATATTCAGCTAATATTACAGCTCTAAAAAAACATTCTAATGAAACAGGTCATCAATTTAACTACGAAAATACTAAAGTTATTAGTAAAGAACAAAATTATAAAACACGCCTAATTATGGAATCAATTTATATTCAAAAAAATCCTAATGTAATAACAAGAAAGATACAGAACATCTTTCTACAATCTACAATCTGTTAATATAAAAGTATTAAATAAATTAACAAAAAACATTATCTCTATATATGAACTAATATACGTACATACATACCTACTTACTATAAATATACATCTACATAATATTAACATAATCAAAATTAGAATAATAATGAAATATAAAATAGCCTAAGTTCGTAGGGTTTCTTGGCTGTTCTTCCCTATGATACTAATCGAACAGTCTAGTAACCTTAAAAATTAATTAAAACTGTCATTTTTGCCTGTGTCAAATATGTCACAAAATAAAATACTCTTTTGAAAAAGGCCCAAGAAAGGGACCGAAACGTCATGTAACCTAATCAGTCGTTTTATTGCTACTATCCCAAGATAAACCCTCCAAAATATATATATATATATATATATATATATATATATATATATATATATATATATATATATATATATATATATATATATATATATATATATATATATATATATATATATATTGTTATGGTTTTAGTATATTGGTATTTTTTATTTAGATTGTAATTTTATTAATTTATGTTGTTTTACATATTTATTTTACGTTTTATGCTTCGGCTATGCTCATTAAATGAATGTAATTGTGTATCTCAGGAGTAGGTTCTGCAAGGAAGCTACGAACCTCATCTTTTCCTCAAATACAAATTTTTCTGTGGTTACAGTCTATAAAATATTTTCTGTGATTACAATCCTAGAAATAACTTAATCTATATTGAAATGTATGACATTAATGACGTTAAGAATCAAACTCGAAAATGTTGAGAAGATTTGAAAATCTGAATCGGTTTCAATAAAAGTTATCTATATCTATGAGCTCTGTTAAAATTTTTACTTACGCTAATAGCCACGCATAATGTTTTTTTGTAGCACAAAGGATTTGTTGATAATTTACTTTCTGGTAAGTACATTACCACCAAATATTATACAGATTTTATTTGAGGATATTTCGCACTTCTCTCTACTGCTTGCATTAATAAATAATCATTACAGAGTTCAAATATAAAAATATGTTTGCTTTTTATATTAACTTGTGCTATTTAAACACTTTTTAATATTATCCAATAATAAATCTTATTTGATTCTCGTTTCACGATAGATCGTGAATTTATGACTTTCAAATAACGTATTCAAAAGTAAATAAAGCCCTACTTTTTCTGAGGAGACCTGCAATGGACTCTTGCGTCAATATTTAATGTTCAAGTTATCACGTCATTCTATTTTTTGCAAAATTGTCCGTCTACACTGAGATTTCGACTTTTCTGCTACACGATAATTAATTATAACTTATACAGGATTTTTTTACAAGAAAAAACACGAGAAACATACTTTTAAAATTTACACAGGCAAACTTCCACTACCGGCATTCGCCATTTGACAGATAACAAGTCACGCGACACAACAAAGACAAACCATCATCCGATGGCTATTTTACTGACTTTACCGACTTTACGAATTGTCATCAAGAACTAAATAGATTTTTTGCCCTTATGGTGCCGGTGATATTGAGGCTACGGTGGTATTGAACAGCTTATTGATATTACAGCATGCTTGCTCGACACTAATAACTCAATTTTTGCGTCATTCAAAATCAAATTTATAAATATTACATTTGGAAATAAACATTTCAGAAAATATAGTAGTGGAATATAGTTAGAATACTATGATTTCCTAATGTCTATCTTAGTGTTTAAGAACTTACTGTAGTAGAATAAGAAGAAGAAGAAGAAGACGAAGAAGAAGATGCAGAAGAAGAAGACAAAGAAGAAGAAGAATAAGAAGACGACGAAGAAGAAGAAGAATATAAGGTTAAGTTGGTGATAATGGTGATTGTAATTGTGACACGATGCTGTTTTGTATGTACGAAGAATGCATAAACGTTATGTAAATAAAAGTATTGTTTATTAACAATATTAACACACAAAAATAATAACATGGTACAGAGGTCTGGAACGGTGACCGAAAAAAGGAAGATTTTAACCTACAAGCATTCGATGGCGTGCATTACGTTATTACGTACATTAAGTTATTCCCACTCGTGTATAATTTTGAAGAAATAACCAAGATAAATTGGAAAATTTGGAATAAAAATTACTAATAAATTTATGAAAAAAGTTAGTATCTATTAGTTTTAAAATATCAATTGAGGTAAACGGTTTAACATTGACTATTTTCCTCGTCTTAATTCCCACCAATCACAAACGCGTAATTTTGAATTACAAATGGTTTCTAGATGGAAAAACTGTATGACAGCACCTGTCAGCAGTTTTTTCGAGTTTACCCGCCGCAAAATTTGACAGCTATTGTCACCAAAAATTACAATACCTCTGATAACAAGTAATTATGGTCTCCTAGGACACCAGAAAACGACGCTAAACAGTTTTTCTGATTTTTTTGTCAATATATTTTGTAATATTGTTTTTAAATAGTGCTGGTTAGCTTATGTAGTGAAGATGAGTCGCTTTGGAAGTGATTCTATGACTAATATTGATCTGGCGATTGAGAAAAGTGTACCGTACAATACCGTTAAAACCTGTACGTCAATATGGGAACAGTTTACGGAATTTCGCAAGGCAAAGAAATACGAGCTTTTGGAAACTACAAGTTTAGAGCAACTAAACCTAATCCTGAGATTGGGCGTGGAATATGAAGAAAGAAACCGGTGAAAATTACAAAGAACTAGTTGTGAAGACAATGTGGAACACCGTTGCAAAAAATGCAAGAGATGTATTTTATGAAGTGAAAAATAATTTTTGATCCATTTGGGGTGGAGAAAAAAAATGGCCGATAGTAAATAGCTAGTCCTCAACGCGAAGAACACTACCTTTTGTCTAGTCCGTCTTTTTAAAATTCTAACGGTTTAACGTTCATCTAGAATAACAACTGATAGATTATTCTTAACAGTAAACCCATCATGGAACAAAGAACAATCAAGTGGATGGTACAAAAACACTCCAGTGGGAAAAAACTCCGACTCGGATTTTGGTTGCCACCAGCACGAATGCTTCTTTTTAAAATATTACCTAGCAACGTGTTTGTTCGATTTTTTTCGGAAAAATTAGATGCCTTATGATATTACTTACGAAAATGAATTGAATGAACAATAATATTTTAGATGAACTTAATTTTCATATCAATTTCTATCATAGTTTATATTTCGTAGATAACGCATAAATTAGACGAAATAATTATTTTATTGCATTAATGACCGTTGCGTTGGTAATATCACGCAATGTTAACGTGATGAAAAGATTTCACGAAATATACTGCGTCACATCCGTCTCATAAGGGTGGGTGCATTTCTTCTATGACACTGGCCGCCCCCTGTGGAGCTAACTCTAATGATTTGTTGATTTAGGGCGTTCTGTAAAATATGTAAGAGCAAATATGGGAGTCATTCCTTACAAATACAGTGTTGGGTCTCGAATATCTCAGCAGGTAATAGCGTATAGTCGAGGTATTAGATCGACTCTAGCTGATTGGATATGCGATGCGATGCTGCTAGAGAACCTGTTAGAATATGCAGCTTAGGAATGCATACGACGAATAAGGGTCGTGTTAAATTTAATTTATATTCATTGACGGATCGTGTTTCATTATATGTCTGGAACATAATTCAAATACATTACTATAATGCGGAGGTGTTGTTGGTTAGATTGGTACTGGCGAGACCCTGTAACACTTGCTGGGGACAAGAATTTGTGACGTCACGATACAGATCCCGTCACTTCATAGCGTAATATACAATATACAGAGGTTTTTATGAGTAAAACTGAATACATTTCAAAACAAACTGTTACTTATGATAAAATAACTTGAAAGGGGGTTTCCACATCCTAATAGAGGTACCCTAATAGACGCGTTTGCTCTTACCTAAGGATGCCTCGCCAATAGCCCTAGCTCCACTGAAACCGATTGCAAAACGAAGCTCTAACTATGAAATTTCATTAATTTTCTGTTTGATCTATCATTATTTGGACTGTCAATTTCATTGTTGATTATTTTTGATTAATTATTAAGGAATGTGTTGGAAAGAATATGACTAGTTTTAGTTAATATTGATTTAAATGTTTTGTTACATAAAACACATTTTTTATTCATTTCTTATACATACTTTTCTAATTTTAAAATTATCAACTTCCGTAAGATGATCCTATGTTTACCTCTCTTTGAAAGCTCGATTTGATATTAATTCCGTTGGTTGTTTTAAAGCACCTCTGGTCTGGGGAAAACACCTAGTGGGAAAAACTATTCCTACCTACGACGCCGACGGCTTATACTGCAAAAATACTAAGGCAGGCTGCTTGCCTTCACTCAAATATTAAATAATGATCCGCCGGCTAAGCGGATTATTGTAGGATGAAATAAAAATGAAGATTTATTGTTTAACATACAGGGAAAACAAAACTACAATCCGTCTTAAGTTCACAACGCGATAATCAATTTATCAATTATTATATGAATGGAAGTTAATTTCCGAAATGCAAGGCAAAACAATTTTTAAGCAACGGCGTCTGCGTTGCGCGTAAGAATATCTTAAAACATGTAAATTATTTGTACAAAAATCTGGATCTGTCGGACGGATAGTGTTGCTACAATAGTCAATTAAATTTTATTTGGCCCTTGCTCGTACGTTGGTCCGATCGTAATTTTTACAACGGTTTTGGAAACTTCAGTACATTATCTAAAATATGTATATTCTACTTGTATGTTAAAATGGTTTAAAACGCTTCCGAACATTGGAGTAAAACGCGCCTGGTCTCCATAGGTAAGTCCGATTAGTTACGTTTTAGGGAACAAAAAACCTAAATCTAAATAAGATTTTATGCCGACTGACAGGGAATTTGTTATTAACAATGAAATTTCAAAGTAAAAAAAATATATAAAATCAAAAATGTATTCTTTTTGAATTATAGGCAATTTAAACTCCGAAAATGGCCAAAAGACGACAACGTCAAAAATTCATATCTCGGTATCTACTGAACTTTTTTAAATGTTTTGGGTCAAAAAATATGATCGTTAATAATACTAATGCTTAAACATATTATTTTTTGTATAACTATTTGTACAGTATATTATTATTTCAGATGTATGCTTCTGTTACGAATATGGTACAGCAGTAATATCGCAAAAATGCAGTTTGATCACGTTGGTTGCTACGGGTGGTTGATGATCACTGGAATCATCCATTTTTTTCGACACAAAGACCTATTCCCAAAAATATACGACAATGTTTGTCTGTATTGTTCCGACAAAAAATGTGATAATAAAAAATGTACCTGCATAAAAGAAGGGCTTAAATGTTGTGATGAGTGCAAATGCAAATTATGCAATAATTGTATACAAAGTAATATAGCCGAAAGTGATGATGGTGTAGAAAGTTTTTAGTTACTACCAATGTAATATGTATAGTGTTTACACGTTTAATAAAACAATAAATATATGTTTTAAGGTGATTTTTAATAATGCAGCGAGTTTATGAACGTTCCTATATAGGTAATTACACTATGAGTTAGCTAATATGCATGCCACGAAAATTACTAGAAAAAATAGTAGCCCAACCTAATTAAAATATAATAATTATTTGTGTTATATTTTTCCAAAACTGTATTAACGTTTGCATTAACTTTTAAACTATGTGTAATATTAATGAATTAATATATTACTTAATTAACTATTTATGTTATACATTTAAAAAGTTTTGTATGTATGAGCATCCCGGCACGAATTTCGCTCCTCTGCAAGGTTAATATTCGGTAGTCGAGGCGGTAAGTAGTGTGTGAACGCGGGCGCGCCAGAATATGGGTTTGGGTGCTTTAAAAAACTCGCTGACGACATACTATCATCCGCACATGAAAAATTATGATTTTAAAAACTTTTTTCATTTATCGGCTTCATTTGCTTCGCAGCATCTATAGACAAATTTCCATAAATAAAAATTTTCTCGATTGTTCAAAAATACATGAACAAAATTAACAAGACTAAGTTGGTTATTTTTTAAACACATTAAAAAAACATATGATATAATCGAGTTGTACATGTTTAGAAGCGCTATTGTGTCTACTTTAATTTAAAAAAACAATCAGCTCGATAGCATAATTATGTTTAGAGATATGACAGTGAAGACGTTAAAAAACACCTTCCACAAAAACATATTTTTTTCTAGTTTTTTCGAAATAAAAAAGGTCCTGAACACCAAAAAATGTCGTATATCATGGTTTCGTGTACACAATCACCTAATTAATGAATCGCACCAAGTCCGGTTTGGTTCTACGCAAGATTTTTTTTCTCGAAAGCTACTTGCCAATTTCGCTGTTCTATTTTAACTTCTGACGGCAGTATACTTTAATAGCTCAGGCAAATCTTAGTTTTTGAGTGAAGTGTTTCCGAACATTTATTTTTAAACGGTAATCGATAGCTTTTTTAGTGTAAAATGGAAATCCAAAAATCGCATGTGAGCTAAAGTCGCCATTTTGAAAAACATGGCCGCCAGCGCATTTTTTTTAAACGATGATATTTCAGTCACCATTTATCTTATTTGGAACTTCTTTTTTTTGTTTTATTCGTCATATTGAGTACAATAAAAAGTTTCATTAGATCAATAACGAAAAAATCACAAATAACGACGAAAAAAAATTAAAACTAATTTCCATACGTTTATTATATAAATTGTAGTTACAATAAAGAAAAACTAATAAAAAATGTGAAATAGCAAAAAAAATTTGGAGGAGTTTTCCTCCTATTTGATGAGGATCGTAAAATCAGGCGTTTTAAATACATGGATATTGGTATAACTGTTGTAAAAAGTTATATAAATTTAAACATCTAAATTGCCTTCTTCCATAACGCACGCATATTTACAGTCAATCCCATATCGCATATTTACCAATCGTATATTTTCACTAAAATTTGGATAATTATCGGTGTTGTAAACTTGCTTTTTTATGTCCTCTCTTATTGGTTCACTTGCTGCTTTAACAATCTTTAATCTTTCCTGCTCAAATGTTTCACACTTTTCAGAATAAAATTTTTCCAGAATACTTTCTAAGGTGTCTGTTAGGGTAATAACTGTTAATTTACGGGTAGGCATAGTTATAGTAATTCGTTGCCCACAATGTCGTTGTAATTTTTCTTTTAACCATCGAGGTACGTAGAGTTAAGTACTATTAGCAAATTCTTTAATTTTTTCCATTAAATGCGAAAGGGAAAATTGACACTCGTTACTGTTTTCCATATACTTGCATAATTTTAAAAATGCGCTATATTTTTCACTATGTTCTTGTTGTGGCTTAGAGCAACTTGGAACATCGCGAATTAGGCTTTGGTAACAATTCAAATGATATTTTCCTTCAGCAGCTACTAAATCTATAATGTTTCCTAAACGAAGTAATATTTGTCGTCCTAGCTCGTCACTCCTGTTTCTACAAATGTCCTCTATTTTTTCCTTCATATGAATTTCGGTGACCTTTCGAATCTCTTGCCTATATTGCTTTGGCTTCTTTTTTTCTTTTTCAAAGCATATATATTCTCCACAGACTAAGCAACTTGAGCTAAGTCTTGAAATCAAATGGTTTAAACAACGACCTCAATAACGGTTCGTTCGGATCTTGATCTAAAGGATTTTCTATTATTTTCCTCACATATTCCTCACGAGTGTAGTTCTTACGACATGTAACATGAACCTGAATACAAAAATTAAGATTTGCTTATATGTTTATTTATTTAGTAATTTATTTATTTACCTTAATGCCTTTCGTCTCTCTTTTTACTCGCAAATATATTCGATTGCAATACTTTTGCTCCCACATTAACAACTTTACTGTCACTGAATGGCTTCTTAAAAAACAGGCAAATATTTATAGCGTCCATTTTCCTGTTATGCAATTGTTACTGGGTTTAAAATAAAAAAGTTCGTTTTACTTTTTGCTACAAACCGTATACTAACCGTAACTAATATCAATATCATTCATCATATAATATTTTTAAAAAACGTATAAATCTATTTTAGTTTGTTTAAACTAAAAAACACTATCAAGATATACGACAATTTTAGTTTTACTTGGCAGAAACAAAACAAAATATGCACGACGGCGACGCGCCAAACGTTTCAGAACTGGACAAAAGCTTGATAACTCAGTGGAAACAGCAAACAAGAAACATATGTAGTGGGGGTCAACATGTAGTGGGAGTCAACAGCGCAGTCTGTCTGTCTGTTCTGTCCTGCTGGATGTGCACCTCCATGCATGATAAGCGATATCTTCAGTAATATTTGAGCTACAAAGGCGCACAAAAAAGCAGACTATACGGCGTACAATATGTTTGTGTAGTTGAATGACCGGCAACCCTGACCTACACAATGTTTTTCATTGGCGTAGACATTTTTTTTTCTTAGGGGGGTGAAAGTAGAAGGTTTTTATATGCATATTTTCAACACCACAGCTGCTAATGAATGCAAGTTTCCACACCACTCATGAGGTATTGCTTTCAGCGCGTTACCATTTTTTAGTGGGTGGCTCGCTAATAGCCATATTTCCCACAAGAAATAAAAATAATATGTACAAAACAGCTGAGTAGCCGTGAAAAATAAACATTAAAACGGAAAAATAAAATAAATATACTTGCAATTGAAATACAGTCATATTTATTGTGTAAGTAGGTACCTACCTACTAATTTTTAATTTTGCCCACTGATGTAAATTATTAATTTGTGATCTAGGATGGTAAGTACCTACATAAAAATAAAGTCAATGAACAATAGGTACCTACTTACAAGTGGTTAAGTAAAGGGGTTAAACTACTTACGGGGGGTTAAAATAGAAGGTTTTTATATGTAGATTTTCAACACCACAGCTGATATTGAATGCAAGTTTCAAGCTTTCAAGGCGTTACCATTTTTTAGTGGGTGGCTCGCTAGTAGCCATATTTCCCACAAGAAACAAAAATAATATGTACAATACAGCTAAGTAGCCGTGAAAAATAAACTTTAAAACGGAAAAATAAAATAAATATACTTGCAATTGAAATACAGTCATATTTATTGTGTAAGTAGGTACCTACCTAACCTACCAAATCGTCAACACTCAACGCCGATTTACTTTGACTCAATGCTTTGACAAAGATCAGAGCTTGTTTGTTAATAGATACCTACATAACTAAACCGAGATTAAATATAACATATTTTTAAAAATAATTACAAATGCAATACATACCGAACTACCAGCTTTTCATCGCAAAGCGATTTCCAATACACACACTTTTTACAGCCAATCAAAATTAGAAACTGACCTTGAGGTATTTTACCGTCATTGTAAATTTTCATTTCATTCGTGGCTACCACGGTTTTAATTTTATAAACAGTCTATAGAATTTTTTATTTTGCCCACTGATGTAAATTATTAATTTGTGATCTAGGATGGTAAGTACCTACATAAAAATAAAGTCAATGAACAATAGGTTTCCAATAACCAGAGAGCGTTTCCAATTTTCGTAAATCCCAATAAAACGCCTAACTTATATCGTTGTATTTATAACAACCTAGCGGCCTCAAGCACTGGGATATTTTTTGGATAAAATTATTTGAGAAATGTCTTAAGTGGAGGCGGTACCTATTAGTACCTAGCTCAGTTCACGTCAGTACCTACTTCGAGCAGATAAATCAACTTTTCTTTTGTTAAAGTCGGCTCTGCTCTAACCCCCACTATAAATTTTTGCCGTCAAATAATATTTTCCTTACATTTTTTAACATATCTATCCTATCTTGTAAATAAAGCGAGGTCTGGTGGAAATCTGCGTTTTTCAGGTTTCATACGAAACGACCAAAAATTTTTGCTAACCGCCATACTTTTCTAACTTATTTTTGCCATATTTTGGCCAACCGCCATTTTTTTATTTCGACTCTCGTAGCGGTGTATACCTACATAGGTAGGTATATAAATAATATATAGGTAGGTAAACGTCTTGCTTCGCCGTTTTGACTTCTTGTAAAAGCTCCAGGATAAAAACAATTTAAAAAACGGGACTTAAAATTTACCTACCAACACTAGGAGGTACTGAAAATAAATAATTAGTTTATTTTTAGTTACAGGACTTTTTTGTTTCGTCAGAGGTACCACCCACCTACATCGCTCAGATAATAAAAATAACCGTATTATATTGTATTGTATGACAATAACATTTAAACAGCACTATATATATACGCGAATATCTCAACCAACGCGGATGCCCGTTGCAGATTATAGAAATGAGCGCAATACCCGCAAACCCGCCACTGTAAGAGATCTGAACGTTCCGAGAGTCCATAGGGACTGTCAAACTAACACAGACGGCGCGTCATTCCAATAAGTTAAAAAGAGACACTGCTTGATTATCCAGTAGTCCGTCTACGATAGAGCGGCGTTGCCGCTTTTAACTATAAAAATAAATGTTTAGGAAATTTCCATAATTTAAAGTTTAAATTAGACATAAGTAAAGTATAATATTTATATAGTATTGTGGAATATGATGTTTAATTGAATATTGAGAAATTTGAGAATTACATGTGGCAACTGCGCGGTATCTTATATGCGGTCAGTTAACTACAGATACATAATGAATGAACTTTAGAGCAAATTTCCTATCCTATAACTATTATCTAAAGCTTTTTTTTGCTTCTTTTTATTGTTTATTATTTATTGCAGTCAGTACCCATAATTTATTCAAAAAAACTTATGAAAAAATAGTTTTTATTTTTTTCTTATCAATCTAATGAAACTTTTTATTGACTCAATATGACGAATAAAACAAAAAAAAAGAAGTTGCAAATCGGATAAACGGAGGCTGAAATATCATCGTTTAAAGAAAAGCCGCTGGCGGCCATGTTTTTAAAAATGGCGACTTTAGCTCACATGCGTTTTTTTGGGACTTTTGGATTTCCATTCTACTAAAATACTAAAACTAAAACTAAAAGAGCTATCGATTACCGCTTAGAAATAAATGTTCGGATACACTGGATGGTATAATTGTAGAAATTTGCCTAGACTAATATCGGCCTGTGCGTATGATTACGATATGACGTATGTTATCTTCTCTAAGTATTTCCAGTCTACGTAATGCAATAGGTATATAGGCTAGATGGACTTCACCTCATTGTTTTTATACTTTATATCTGGTATACTAATGGCTTCGTTCAATTCCAATTCCTGATTACTTATTCAGTTATCAGTTGCTTACGTGTTGCGTTTATATACATAATTTTATTTACAAACAAATACCTAACAAGAGCAATAACAAGGCAATAGTAAAAAGCATGTCGCCTGTCTGAGGTCAGTCGCTTTCTCGATAATAAAGGTAAATCTGGCAAATGAGTGTAAACGAGCTTTTAAAGGTTTTAACATATTTATTAACAAAACTGCATATATGACCTACAAAGGTACAGAAAAATACAATTAATCAGTAGGTATATGCAATAAAAACATAAGTTTGTTGCGAATTTAATAACAATACACATTAGCCTTAGCAAGCGCCATAAAGAAACTAAAACTATACAACATAAAAATGATAAGACGTATGTACAGTACAGTGAACATAAAATATGATATTACGTAAAACTACACAACAAACAATAAAAATACAATGTTTCATATTGAAAATCACTAAACCTAACGAAAAAATAGCAAGGAACTACCATTGACTTACTTTAAGAGACGATATAATAGATATAAAATATATTTTAAATACATACATACAATAATATTATATAAAATTTCAACTTGCTCATGTACAATAAAAAATCTCATTTAAGCATATCTGCACAAAATTCCATACACAATAATAAAATATCAGTCTTTCAAATAGGTACAATTTCTTCACAAATTTACGCAGAGAACATACTTTCAGTTTGGCACTTTCAAAGTGACTATCAATCACCACAATTTAATAAACTACGGTCATAAATTTATATCACAGATTTCAGTCACAGACCAAACTTCTTCAGATGGCTTTTCGTAATCGATTATCTCGGACTTGGAAGAAACGGGCTATCCATCCGCAGAGTGACTAAAGTTACTGGAGGAAAAGCAGTCATCTAACACTTCAGGATGGCTTTCGATTTGGCAACGTTGAATTCACGGAGATTAGGGAACTGCAACAAAAAGGGCCTTGAGTAACATTATAATATAAGATCTAATATTACATATATTTAGCATTTAAATTATTACAGCCAGGAAATAATAAATTATTATCGAGTCTATCTGGGTGGTTAAATATGTTCATTTGTTCATTAGGTACCTACCTACTGCATAATAATCATTTCGTAATATACGTTGCTACCCACTAGATATCAGCCTTACTATGACAACCATCGACGCCAAGAGAGAAATTACGCGTAGGTTGGTATCTATGCATAATCTAATCATATTCAGGAAAAATATAAACCGTTGAATATCATTCTAACGCAGTTTGATATACACCGCTTCTTATCTACATATATAAATATAGACAATCTAGTGATCTAGCGACATCCGCATTTTTATATTATTTCATATTACTAGTAGGTACTAGAGATTGCAATATTTCATTCATATTAATATTTTTGAGACACACCTCCTACGATCTGTAATTATCTAATGGCGTAGTAAAAACGGGATCGGAAATATTCTTCCCATTAATTTATTTTAAGAACCATACAGTTAATTGTAGCAGTATCTCACCAGATTTATAATAGAATGAGTAGATTCATTGTACATTGCACCACTGTCTTTTCTTTTCACCTTGAAATTTTTTAAATAAATATAGTGGGAGACAACGTTTCCTTTATACCAACTCAATTACAAAAAAAAAACAGATCTTACATCTTACGCAAGTATCGCAGGCTTATTGAAAATACAGACACAACTGGTAAAAATTTCTCAAGTGAATTGAATAAAAATAAAACGCAGTTGTATTACGATTTTTTGTTCGTTTGACCCTGAAGGTTTTGTCGTTTTAAACGGGTTATCTTGCATGTGAGTATCATATGTCAGTTTTAGTCAGGTTTGCGATTCCTTAGCCGTGCATATAACAAATGTTTTAAAGTTTGTGATTAAAGTTTTTGTTTGCCTAAAAATAGTTGTGGCTTTGTCAAAAATTATGATGTACCTATATACAGGCTGGTTAAGAATTACAAAATCTTAAAATTTGGTAAGAGTGAAATTTGTGATTTTTGATCACCCCATATAAAAACATAATTGTGGCAAAATCATCAATAGTTTTTTTTACGTGGTGATCAAAAAGTAAAAACTTTACTCTTATCGAATTTTTGACCACTCCGTATAATAAACATAATTTTGGTCCACATTATAAAGTAATGTTGACGTAATGTAACCCCGTAATTTATTAGTTAGTATTGTGGAAGTATGAATATTGTAGTGGGCAGAATAGAATAAAGTATCGTTTTATTCGATATCAAAATGTATCGAATACATTTATCGAATACTTTTTTTAATGAATATAAAAATGTATCGATATAATCGTGAATCGTAATCGTGAATCTTGAATCGTAATAACGCACTTTTTGATTCGATTTGGTGAATCCAATAAGCGAAATGGAGACGAAACGAAACAATAAACGATATAATCAGGGTTTACGGAAATCCACTTCGATTGTTCAGATAACTATGTCTGTCTCTTGTTATTTATTAGGTGTATTAGGGAAAGAGAATGATACCCTGATTCTTGATCCCTGATCTGATACCCTGAATGATACCCTGATCTGACCCACAGTGAATTATTGTAATCACAACACATATTCCAAACATGTATCATATTCGGTATTCGATATTTATAATTGCATAAAATACATCGGTATTGATATCGATACTCTAAACTCGAATAAAAAAAAATTAAGAGTAAAAACATTTTTAAAAAC
>CAXKVY010008969.1:0-24289 GCA_964058915.1 Tetropium fuscum | reverse complement strand
CGACCAGCGAACGTAGAAGAACTGTGGTTGGCGATTGAGAATGCCTGGGAAAATATTGGCGAGGATTAAACTAATATTGTCTATGAGAAATAGGCTTCAAAAAGTTATAAACGCCAATGGTGCTTGGACCAAATATTAATTCACAGTAGATTTCTTAAGTTCTCAGTTAGTTTGTTAATTTAATGGATTTTTTACAAGAGGCGTGCTTACCATATAGATTTTCCTTAATAAATACTGTATATAAAATGCTGTCACCCTATAACTGACAGATACTTCAACCTAAAATAATTTTGAATGTGATCTGTTTACAAAAGCCTGCTTCACAATGGGAAAATTTCCAAAATTTCTCATAAGAGTCGTCTACTTTCAATTGAACGGCACTGTAAAATTTTGAGCTGTTTATTAAAATTTACACTTTAATTACTCGAAAAACTTAAGATTCCATGTTATATTGATAAACAAAAAAATTACAAATCCATAAAACATAAAGATTTCAAAAAACATGCGAAAATAGTTGTGACTGCTGCAATTTTTTTCAGTAATAAAGATGATTTATTAAATTCTAATAACATTTATGTCATAGAAAATCTCATAATATATAAATATACATGTAAATCGTCCTATTGAATTTAGATACTTTATACTGATTACGTTATTCAATATAATATTTTTAAATACATTAATCTTGTTATTTATAAATACCTTATCTTGAATTCTAATCACTTATCCATGAGTTTTTGTCTCAGTTTTGTTGGCAGTAACAATCATATTATTTCTAATTTTATTTGAAAAATTATTTTCTCAGTATAGGTATTTCAGTTTTCTCTAATTTAAAAAAAAAAATAATAAATATGACGAAAATTATCACAAGAATTATGTCTAATTATGAAAATTGTCTTCCCATTTTCGTATAGGTACTACGATAAAATATCTTGAGCAAATAAAATAGGCGGAAATAGCTGAAAAAATTAAAACGAGTTATTCATTCAGTTCATTACGTTCGTACAATATGTATGTATAGTTGATCGACGACATTTTTTTTCTTAGGGGGGTGAAAGTAGAAGATTTTTATATGCATATTTTCAACACCACAGCTGATATTGCATGCAAGTTTCCACACCACACATGAAGTATTGCTTTCAGCGCGTTACCATTTTTTAGTGGGTGGTTCGCCAGTAGCCATATTTCCCACAAGTAACAAAAATAAATATGTACAAAACAGCTAAGTAGTCGAGAAAAATAAACTTTAAAACGGAAAAATAAAATAAATATTCTTGCGATTGAAATACAATCATATTTATTGTGTAAGTAGCTACCTACCTAATCTACCAAATCGTTAACACTCAACAAAGACAAAGATTATTAACAGACAAGCTTTGACAAAGATCAGAGCTTGTTTGTTAATAGGTACCTACATAACTAAACCGAGACTAAATTCAACACATTTTTAAAAATCATTACAAATGCAATACATACCTACCTACCAGCTTCTCATCGCAAAGCGATTTCCAATACACACACTTTTTACAGCCAATCAAAATTAGAAACTGACCTTGAGGTATTTTACAGTCATTGAAAATTTTCCTTTCTTTTGTGGCTAGGTTATAATTTTATATACGGTCTATAAAACTTTTAATTTTGCCCACTGATGTAAATTATTAATTTGTGATCTAGGATGGTAGGTACCTACATAAAAATAAAGTCAATGGACAATAGGTACCTACTTATGTAATAAAACAGAGAGCGTTTTCAGTTTTGTAAATCCCAATAAAAAACCTAACTTATATCGTTGCATTTATCATTTATAACCTAGCGGCCTCAAGCACTGGAATATTTTTTGGATAAAATTATTGGAGAAATGTCTTAAGTGGAGGATGTAATAGGTACCTACCTACCTCAGTACACGTCAGTACCTACTTCGAGCAGCCCATAGATCAACTTGTTTTTGTTAAAGTCGGCTCTGCTCTAACACCCAATATCCATTTTTGCCGTCAAATAATATTTTCCTTAAATTTTTTTAACATGTCTATCCTATCTCGTAAATAAAGCGAGGTCTGGTGGAAATCTACGTTTTTCAGGTTTCATACGAAACAAACAAACATGTTTGCTAACCGCCATACTCTTTTATTTCAACTCTCGTAGCGATGTATACCTACATAGGTAGGTATATAAATAATATATTAGCAATTCCCTCGAACACGCCACTGTAAGATATGCGAACCTGATCCTATTCGATCCGAGAATCCGATCCCGACCCGAGAGATACGATTCCAATAAGTTAAAAAGAGATATACTGCTCGAATATTCGTTATTGGAAAGGTCGTGGATCGGCGTTGCCGCTTTTAACTATAAAAATAGATGTTTACGTAATTGTCATATTTAAAGTAGACGAAAATAAATGTAAAAACGTAACATCTTGGCCTATAATATATTATTGTGTGCACAATTAGTATTTAATAACATTCATAAATAATATATACAACTTTAATATAGCATTGTGGAATTTGATATTTTAATTGAATACTGAGAAAATTGAGAATTACATGTGGCAACTGCGCGGTATCTTATATTGGGTCAGTTAACTATACATACATATTGAATGAACTGTAGTATAACAAAATATTGATCACACTATATACCTTTCGTCATATCATAAAACAATTGGATGGTGAACGTTATGCAGAATAAGAATGTTTCCCATTCAAATATTACGGATCCATTTTACACATTCCTCGGCCGAGCCACATCGGCATCATTGGCATTCATTTGGATGCCTAAATAGCCTAATGCCATCGAACGTTTTGTGGTAAAGTGGGGTCAACAATAACTCTTGAAATAGAAGTAATACAGCTTATAATAATTCTTTAATTTAGTGTATTATTTTGACGGGTTTTGTGGCTAAAATTGATTAGTTATTAGTATTCTCTCAAAACATAACAACTTGTTGAATGAAAGTGCCTTTATAGTGACGATTTTAGCTTGCTGTAAGAAAAGTTATACTGCCCCGATCTCCCATCGCGGCAAATGTGGGTATCCTTTGAAAATTTCATTATGTCTCATATTTCAATGTTACAAACCAGAAAGCTTTCTTTTAGTCTTTTATTGCTGCATTTGTTACTTATTTTTCTATAAAAAAACAAATATTTCACATCACTTATCTTATTATGATATCATTAAAATTTTTTTTTTAAATTTTATAAATTTTTATACATATTTTTTAAATAAACAGAGGTTACAGCATTTATCGGCGATTATTGCTACTCGACAATTTGTATTTATTATTTTATCTTTCATTTGTTATTTAATTATCATTTTTACGTTGTTGTATTAATCCGTGCGCATAATTTTTAAAATTATTTATGAATAGAAGGCTTAATAATTTAGTCATTAATCTAGCAATTAATATATTTTATACGGCGTTTAATATAAAATGTCACTTTCCTCAGGTTATTATACAAATAAATAAAAAAACATTTCTGCACAATCTAAAGTACACGTTATATCATCTTTGTTTCCTTTTTGTCGTGTTATGTTAATACATACATCTCATCAGGGCCACTGAACTCATGCAGAAATTTATTTGTAAAATATTCCGCATGCGAATTTAAATTTGGGTGGGTTGCATACAGCATTAAATGTAAATCAGAACAAAACACATCTACTTTCACTATTAACGTATATGTACTTAGTTTTACACTTAATATTAATTGCCTATCGTTAAAACTTAACATAGTTATATTGAGTACACATTAAGATTAGAAGCATTAACATTTCTTGTTTTATAATAATTACAGAATTATTTATTTTCTATTAATTGATTTGTATAATTTTCACTTTAACGATTATATCAATTAAAATACATTTAGGTCCTAGAAAAGCTAATTAAACCTAATTTTGGTTGCAACTTTGAAACCTTGATATTTACTGAACGAATGGACCAATTTTTGATGTCTTTTTTTTGGTTGGTAGGTAAATATCTTGTCTGTCAAAAAAATTAAAGAGGTGAAAATTTTCTCAAAGCCTCCTAGATGGTAGTGGAAAACTTCGAACCATGTTTTGTTCTTATTTTTTAACTCACCCTGTGTGTTAATCAAGTAATGGTATCGAAAATGGTTACACTCTATATGAAAGGCGCTTCTTTTACGAGCATTCTGTTTTTTTATTCACTGATCTAGCTCTAAAATTGTCCAAATTACAGCTTTTTTGCCGAAACCTTTCGTTTATCCCACACATTAAATTTATTGTCACATTGTCTATGAAAAAACAGTTACCGTTGTCATAGCAATTACTCACTAATCCACTATATTGTTGTGTCAGTAAAAAAGTTTTAGAGACTGTTACGTAAAATGCCTCAAATAAACTCTGAATAAGGAGCAAGATTAGTTGCATTAGTAAACGATGGATGTAGTAAACGTTACGCCGCTCGTGTAGTGGGAGTTTATGAAGCGACTGCTTGTAAAGCGATCCGCAAGTAAGAATAAACAGGAAGCACTGCTCGTAGGGTGGGTTCTGGTTGCTCTCGAAAATCTTCTCCAAGAGATGATCGCTTCTTGAGATTACGGATTTTACGAAATCGATCAAATACTGTAGTAAATGTTCAGCAAGATCTTCGCCAAATTCGTGGTGTTGCAGTAAGTAAGCAGACGGTATGTAGACGTCTGTTAGAAATTCATTTAAAAGCTAGGAGACCTGCAAGAGGTCCTAAGTTATTGCCTGTACATCGTGCTGCTCGAAGAAATTTCGTTGAAAATTATGGACAATGGAATATTCCTGAATGATCGAATATATTGTCTACAGATGAATCAAGGTTTTGTCTTAGCATGGTGGATGGAAGAAAAAGAGTGTGGAGAAGGACTGGT
The DNA here is from genome assembly GCA_964058915.1 of Tetropium fuscum. NCBI lineage: Eukaryota > Metazoa > Arthropoda > Insecta > Coleoptera > Cerambycidae > Tetropium > Tetropium fuscum. The sequence goes on along the minus strand of CAXKVY010008969.1, from coordinate 19,430 downwards.
GAAAGGTTTAGTCAGAGCTTAATAACAGAAAGCGTAAGTTTTAACGGTGCGTAAGTGGTGTGGGGAGGGATTTCAACAAAATACACTCCTTCATATTTTTCTACCGAGACAGTCGATGACATCTCGAAGCTACAATGGCATTTTACAGCGGTTTTCATTGTCGTAATGGTGATAATTTCTACGTTGTGTTAGAGAAAGTACACTCATCAGTAAATAATACATATCTGGAAAATAATTGATCTTCGCGTATTTTAGTCAGCACCCAGTTACAAAATTTATATGGTTTTGATAATCCTGTTCAATAAGTTTTTGTTCGTATTCAGGAGATAGTCATGGGACTTATGTTTATGTAATATTTTAACTACCTTTAAGTCTGAGAGATATCCACTTGGTATATGATGATTTTCACTGTGCCAAAAATTAAATTTAGACATACCATGTGAAAAAAGTTATAAAGCTCCTTCAAGTCCTTTCCATCTGTCACTTTTTTCTTAAAATGGTAAATATCTCCGAAATCTGAGGGTTTAGCCTAGGGTGCGAAACATGTTTTTGACTCAAAAGTGCCAATATATACAATCGATTTACATGATTTTTTGGGAAGATATGATTAATTAAAATAATGACTATGTGTCATGGTAATTTTCAATGCAATTGCCAATGGGTGTTCGCAAAGTTGCTTTAGCATCTTCGTTTCTTTTTTTTTGACAAGTGTCGCTAGTGTTTCTAAGTTAATTGTTGCGATTTGGTCAGAATTATAACAAAGTAACGGTAAACAATAAAAAGTAATAATGGTCTTCAGTGCAACTGGCGCCGCCAGAGCCATAACTTTAATACAGGAAGGGCGGTCACAATACTATGCGGCACAAGTACTAGGTGTTTCGAGATGTAGTATTCAAAGAGCCGTGGAACAGTTTCGAGAAACTGGAGAATACACCAGATGAATGGGATCAGGAAGAAAAAGATGTACAACTCAGCAGGACGGCCGTTTTTTAGCCCTAAGAATACTACGAAACAGGGACTCTACTTCAGTTAGTGAGCGGAATGTTTTACATGTTACGTGGTGTAGATATTACTGTACGAACTGTGAGAAGAAGGCTAAATGAAGTTGGCTTAAAGGCAAGAAGACCTGCCAATGGCCTATTGCTGACTAGAGAACATCGTAGACAGCGCCTTCTTTTCGCCCGTGAACTCCAAAATTGGGGAATTGAGGAATGGGGTAAAATCCTGTTTACTGACGAATCGAGATTTTGTATGTTATCTCCAGACGGCCGTCACAGAGTATGGCGAAGAGGTGGCGAAAGGTTTGCAGAATGCAATATTGTGCCAAGGCTCAGTTCTGGTGATGGCTCAATTATGGAGTGACTGCAGATAGGTATATTACTGACATTTTGGAACCACATGTTGTGCCTTTTGTCCCATTTATTGGAAACAATTTCATGCTAATGCATGATAATGCCCGTCCACATGTGGCAAGAATCGTTTCCGAGTATTTGGATCAGGTTGATGTTAACCGTATGGTGCGGCCTGCAAGAAGCCCAGATCTTAACCCTATCGAATATGTTTGGGACATGGTAGGAAGACGTGTTCGAGCCCTAGTTCCTGCTCCTGTGAACCTGAGGGAGCTTAGTGCAGCTGTCGAACAAGCATGGGATGGATTTGACCAAGGTGCCATTCGTCATTTATTTGAGGGGATGCAAGATGCATGGAAGCTGTAATTCTTGCTCGGGGAGGCAATACAAGATATTAACTGTTTTTTTAATTTTATTTTTGTTGTGTATTTAAAAATATTTTTACATTGATTATCGATAAATGTTGGTTCTTTGTTTGTGAAGTTAAAAGTTAATGTTAATTATAAATTGATAAACTACTTCATTATTTTAATTAATCATATCTTCCCTGTTAATAGAGATATTGACATGAATTAAAAAATGAATTCACCATTCTTTCCGGCAAATTTTTACCGGCAATTTTTGACCGATTTTGAATTTCTTTTATTTGTCTTAAAGAACAGAAAAGTGAAAATTTCTCTATTTCAATGAATTGTAAAATTAATTATTATTTACTGAGTTATAATGATACAAAATATGGTGATTTTCGCAGTAGATAAACGCCGTGCTCGCGATATATTTTTTTAAAATCAATGAAATAGGGAGAATTTATAGGGTATAATATTTAAATTGTCCGAATCTCGAATCAAAATGTTAATAAATAACGCCGTAAAAAGTTAAACCGTTTACCCCTGCAGAGGTCAACAATATTCTTGGTATGCATGGCTTGGCTAAATCCCTCAAGTGAAATTACTGCTTCGTCGCTTCTAGTGCGCATGTGCTCCAGTGCTACCGATCTCGAACGTCTCGAGCTATTCGTTCATGTTCATCCATAGACGAAGGCGGTCGAAGAGATCGCCTAACGACGAGGCCTACTTCTCATTCCTTGTAACTGATATATATATATTTTTGTGGTATTTTTATTAAGCTAACTTGGCCGGCTGTGCTGTGTAATGTAGGTTTTGAGCGTGACCTTAGATACTTTCCGATTACCCCACATTTTCCAATATCATAATATAAATGATCAAACATATTTGTAAATAAATATGCTGTTACGTATTTAATAACTTCACAACAACAAATATACCTACTTAACTAATTAGGATTATGTTAATCGTTCACGTAACAGGTGGACAGATATCAATTTCTTTAATCACTAAAATTTGACAAGTTGGACAGGGTTAGTCTCTAGCAACGATTAGAAAATCATTTACCGAGTTCTTTAATTAACAGCAACACAATTTTATTACGAAACTCGGTATAACACATTTATTAGTAGAGTTACAATTTCTTTCTGATAACAAGCGTTACCGAATAATGTATTATTATTTAAAAAGCATCGTTGCTGTTGCGACAGTAGAATTAATAACACCGTAATTGGCAGTTAATAAAAAACTGCTCTACGGCTTGTCGAGTGATAGACCTAACAATTATATTTTTCACGGTCCGTTAGTAAAATTTCAATACAAACGTAAAAGTCACTTGATCAATCGGGCATTGTGTTCAAGAGCAACGGTAAAATAGTGGCCTTTAACCTAATATAATATGGGAATGTGTTGAAGTGCTAACGTGCCCAAATAGATCAATAATGCATAAATTAGATGGTTTTTAAGCCGATGACTTTTGATATTCCGTTCCGACTAAGGAGCGGTTATTGTGGAAGAACCGTTTTAAATTGATGGAAATAAGCAATGAGCAGTTCGTTTATATTCGAAATGCACCAGCTAAAAATTGGTCATACTCGAACACTGTGGATATCCTGATCTAGAGTGATCTACAGTAGTATTGCAGTTTTTTTGGCTTGGTACGGTTCTGAATGTAGAACACTGAAAATAAGTTCGCGTAATCTAGCTGTCTTGAAAGCAAATAATTTTTTCTAATTTCGACATGTAAAGTGAGACTTTTCAAAACCCTTTGACGTTAGTAAACGTCTTACATGTCACAACCAGTTACGAAAAGTAAAATATTACGTTAAATTAACTGGTTCTGTAAAGTTCATTTCATAGTAGGTTATTTAGATCTGACAAGCTATGAAAGTGACGAGCTGTCACATAGTTAGAACCTACTGGATTGTTTTTAAAGAAGATTGCATAATATTAAAGTCATTTATCGGCCTAAAATTCTAAATTCAACTGAATCGGAATAGACAAATCCTAACAAACCTTATGGTATATCACACTAACATAAACTCGGTATATTTGGACGTAAAATTGTAAAAGCGTCACGTCAGAATAGGTGTTCAGGATTAATAATCCTGAAGCAAAACTTTTGAGGTACAGATGGGTACAGGTCACTGTATTATGAAAATTGAAGGAAAGTTGCGGAAAGTGAATATGATGTGTGAATTCTTTGAAGAATGGAAAATTAAACTGTTTGAACCAAAATTTATCAATATTTAAGGTAAACTAAATAAATTAAATAATTAGCTGCAATATAATTGGTCATTATGTGAACATAACATAAAATAACACTCGTTGTCAAGGAACTTCGATTGTTTCAAATTGATAAACTTCCGTAGAAACGAGTAACAATAAAGAGAGTTGCAATAGTGTCCTTTTACAAGCGACAGCTACGCTTGTGTGTATGTAAAATTTATAAACTATAATAAGTTAAATATTAGTTAACTAGTACGAGGTTAAAACAGTGTACCAGGAAGCAGAAGAAGGAGGGAATCGTTCAACGACTATAAAGTAAGCAGAGGATAAAAGTTTAGTCAAATTTTCGTTAAGTTAAATCGATACCTACCTAAACATGCAAGCTACGGTCAAGAGTAGCGAATGATATAGTAAGAGTGTCTACCGACAGATGGCGGCATGGTGAACGGTAGAGGATAAGCAGCATTAATTAATTAATTTTGAATAATTAATTAATCAATTAATTAAGAATGGTAATTGATTTCTTGAAATATTTTGCAGACTTTTTGTCTTCTATGGTTTTTTGAATAAGCTTACGATTCGCCATTAAAAAGAACAAGAAAATTTGAAAATTCAAATCTTGGTAACTGAATTATTCCGGGACATGTGCACTTTGGAAAAAAATGTTCGGACAAAAGTTTCATGTTTTTTTACGTACAATCGATTGCCAATGTATAAAATGGGAGGTTGCATTTAAAGAAACAAAGTTGACTTTGAATGACCTTGAACCCTTGACCCAAGGTCAAAGGGGTTAAGGGCAACAAATGTCTCCCTTCAAACCAAACAACTTTCGTTTAGGCCATTTGTCGATTTTCCATTGTCCGGAGGAGACTCACCCTTTATATATATATCCAAATTTATTAATATTTTAAAAACTACTTTAGATATTTAAATGAAATTTGGAACCTTTGAATAGGTAATCTAGATACATATTTTTACGTAAAAAAATATTCTTCTTCTTCTACCAGTAGCGTGCGTACCGACAGATCTTCGGGAAATTTTAATGAAAAAAATGGTATTCATTAAATGCTGTTCATTAAGCCCATAGGTAGGTACTTGACCTATGTTATCCGGTTTCATATTTACTTGCATATGCATATCGTGTTGATTTTTCGTCTCCCTATCCTGGGAAAACAGATTCCCTAAGCGATTGTGCACATATGTAGAAGTCAAAGACCCAAGCGAGATGGATACTTTCGATTACGCAGTTTGTATTTCAAAATAGAGTTGCCGACATAGACGGGAGTCATGTGAATCGAGCAAAAGCCAAATTCAGGTGTATAATTTAGTAAATATGCAGTTAACGACCAATCTGAGCGGAAATATTCAGGGTTTATTCATGGTAACAGTGGCGTAACAATGAATAATACCCACACAAACAATATAACTTTTCTCACAGCAAACTAAAATCGTCACTATATATCTAAATCGTCACTATCGATAGTATTAGGCAATTTAGGCCACCAAATGAATGCCAATGATGCCGATTTGATACGGTCGAGGAACGTGTAAGTAAAATGGATCCGTAATATTTGAATTTGATTTTAATATTTGATGCAGAATAAGAATGTTCCCCTTCTTATTCTGCATCACATTCACCATCTAATTGTTTTATGATATGACGAAAGGTATATAGTGTGATCAATATTTTGTTATACTACATGATAATGTCATGTGATGGGCGATGTATATAAAATCATTTGTTTTTCCTTAAAGTATCTTCATATATATATATATATATATATATATATATATATATATATATATATATATATATATATATATATGACTATATATATATATATAGATATATATATATATATATATATATATATATATATATATATATATATATATATATATATATATATATATATATATATATATATATATATATATATATATATATATATTTATTCAACAATATTTTTAAATATCTCTAAATAACTCAAGAACCGTCCAATTTAGCTATAGCAAACTACATATGAGTTGAAAGGTAATCAATAAATGAAGCGAATTGGATTATAAAGTACAGTATGTCCCATTTAAAATAAGACACTTATTGAAGGTCGCAGTAGTCAAAGTTTGACATCAGTTAATGGACACCCTGTGTATTTTGGAACATTTGTAGTTTATACATACATAAGCTCCATGTCTTTTTAGTATGTGGAACAAAAATTGGTTCTTGAAAGTTACCATAGCGAAAGTTATTAATTTCTAACGTACGGGTTGTTTTCGCATAAGATTTTATTAAAACCAAAATATCTCAAAACCTATTGGTTTTAGGGATAGGGAATAATATTGAAAATTACCTTAAAATAACGAGTAGAATTCGAATCTGGCATAAAAAATATACATGCCATTTAAAATAAGTAAGTTGTTGCCGACTTCCGGTATAACCGGAAGTGGCACATACACGGCAATATTTTTATTGAATAGAGCACCCCACTCACCGTGATGTACCCTGTATATATATATATATATATATATATATATATATATATATATATATATATATATATATATATATATATATATATATATATATATGTAAGCTCTTTGCCGCCTTTATGGTTACTTTGCAGCCACTCGAACCGTAGATGATGTCATTCAACCCCCATAAATTATACTGATTGTAAACAAATACTCTTAACCAGAGACAACTATTAGTCGATGTTCCGTCAGGGCCATATTTTCAGTCTGTATATGTATCACGTTTAGCTCGGTGTGGTGGTTGGGAGGATCAGATATTGTTAATAAATGTTTATTTTGTGAATTGTGGAATATTATTTTATAAACTACGCAAATAAAAGCTATCATATATATATATATATATATATATATATATATATATATATATATATATATATATATATATATATATATATTGAAACTAACCCCCCCCCACTCTTCTTTTACTTCTTATATTTTTATTTATTTCTCTTACTGTTATTTGTTTATCACTACTTCATCAGATGGCCATTCATACATACATGCATACATACATATGTACATGCAAACATGCAGATATACATTACACACAATCATACATACATGCACACATACACCCCTGTATATATATATATATATATATATATATATATATATATATATATATATATATATATATATATATATATATATATATATATATATATATATATATATATATATATATATATATATATATATATATATATATATATATATATATATATATATATATATATATATATATATATATATATATATATATATATATATATATATATATATATATATATATATATATATATATATATATATATATATATATATATATATATATATATATATATATATATATATATATATATATATATATATATATATCCATCCGACAAAGCAACGACAACAAAACAAGTTGGCCTTTTACGTGATCGTCTAGTTTTTAGTTAGGACACAAATTTACGTTATGATAGTAGTTTTCTTATACCCTGGTTCTTTTAGAGTTTGGTATTACTTGTCCGCACAAGAACCCTTTGAAAATACTGATAACTGTTCTGACTTGGTGACAGTGTGTTTAACTAGTTGCATAGAACTGGAATAAGTGCTAGCCAAGACTATACTTTGTTTAAAGCACAGCATGATTTGTTACTCAATTTCGGAAGGAACACTGACCTCAATAAAATACGGAAACTGTTTTAGGACATTTATTTCGGACCATATTCATATGCAAGGAACAATAGTGCTGTCCGTTTAGACAATCGTCTTACATAGAGTTGCTGCATAGTTAGTAGTTAACATGGTTAACAAACATGATAAGCTACTTGCAGATGAGGGAAACAGACGTAGAGATACCTTGGTACCATTTACTTTGAAGTAATGAATTGTACAACCCAAACAATGAACGCAATGTCATTGCTTATGGCAATAGCCATTTTTATAATAGCGTAGGCAATCAACAAAATGATGTGATTGGGACCCCGCAGGAATTACCGAAGTCTAGTACGGCATAGGTAAAATCTCATGGTGCCCAGGGAAATATCCCTGGATAATCTCGAGTACCTTAGTTAATACAGAACTTGTAATATTGTTTCACAACCGTTGGATCTCTGAAGATTTCGCAGCGGGCAATTGCCACAGACTGCGGACCCCAATTGGGGCCGGAGTTGGCTGGACGCAACTGGGCGTGGTTCCTCAGTTTTAGCATGTCGACCTTCGGGTTGCTAGACAATTCACAAGGTGTGTATAGGGCATTGGTACATATTGAATATAGTGAACCAAAGGCACTCATCAGACTTTATCCTATATAACCACGGAACAAGTAGAACTTCACACATGCCTGGGAAAAAGTTTCCCTGTATCTACTGAAATCATGGTCAATGCAAAACTGGTGTTATAAAACCGTAGAATCTCTGAAGATTTCGCAGAGGACAATTGTTACAACTGCGGACCCCAATTGGGGCCGGAGGTGGCTGGAGGTACAAAGACCTAGTTCCCCCATAGATATAGCGTGTCGATTCGTTTGGCTTGATAAATAACACACAAGGTGTGCATCGACCTCGGTAAAGACCGAACACATGAAGCAAAAGGCACGTGGCAAATCCTATTCTGTGAAACGTCTGGCGACCCAGAGATGTTACCGACATAAGTGCCGATAACCGCAAGGAGCAGGTAGTTTATTGCGTTGTGGCTGACGACCCTCACAGCAGGTTAAAAGACAGCTGATGCAATTACGTTAAGGGTGTTAGACACAAGGCGTTTGTTTTGTACAACTCATTACACAGATCAATCAGTGCAATAATATTGACTTACTCTCTCGGTTTCCCGCAGATATATAAACAGATTAACGACAGTAGTTGGATCTTAATTATACTAAGATTCAGGTAACACAGAAAAACCAGGGCGAGAACACAGAGTCGTAGATTCAAACATGAATTAAGAAATGTCGCTGTCCAGCCCTACATCAATAATAGTTTAGATTGAATACGGAAATACTTAGAATTAGAATAAACTGATGTAGGATATGGCAGCCGTAGGAGAGTTAGGTTATTTTACCTAGTGCAGAATATAATATGAGGTTGCCCTCCATTACTTCCCCGGGTTCGAAAGTACCGTCGTGGGGCGGGACAGCGGCCATGGCTGGTCCGGATAACTTGGATCTGCGGGTGGAAATTACTCGCTTCTCGTAGGAAAAATGTGCCTTGCGAACAGACGTATACAGCTAAGCAGATCTTGGGATAGGCCGTGAATGCTCAACGTCGGGTCGACAGCGCTTTCGCAGACCACCGGAACCTGGGGGCGGCTCGGTATGGTATGCAAAGTGGACAGTTGAGAACAATTCTGCCAAACAAGACGGTCTTGGGGTAGACACTGAATGCTGGCTGAGTATTCAACAACTCTCCCCGATTGCAGCTAGCGTTCCACGTTTTATACAAAATTTGTAGTGACGTAGGGCGCTAAAGCTAGGGGTTTCTCACGGGAACGTTGGATAATTTGTTTATATTATACATTCCGATCCAAGACGCCAAACACTTGAGATCACGCGGTTGTTGCATGAATTTCGTTAGCAAACCCTTTTTACTATGTTACCGTAAAGGTACTTGTACTTAGGGCATCGAGGCTGGCTGCGATCACGTGCACCCAGGCCATGTGGCGCGTGGTATATTCCGATCTCGAAAAGCTACCCTCGTTTGTTTATGTTAACAACATTTAGATAAAACGGCCGTGGCACGAAAAGCTGTGCTAAAACTTTGCTAAATAGAATATTCGTAGAATGTAATTTTACGTATTTTAATAAATCTGAATTTTTATGATTTTAGCCGGAAAAATAGAAAGCGGAATGGACTTTAATGATTTGTAGATAATTTAGTTTACTATAAAATTATTGCAAACCAAAATAAGTAAAAGTAAATTAGGAAATTTTCTCATAAAGGAACGACCCATATACGGGGCGTTTCAATATATATATATATATATATATATATATATATATATATATATATATATATATATATATATATATATATACAGGGTGAGTCAGTTTTTTGTAGACAAACTTTAACAGGGGATAGAACGCACGTTTTTAAAAAGAAAAGTGCCTATAAAGATATGGCCGATCTAGCTTCCTAAGGAAGATACAGGGTGTTAAAATTTAATTTTTTTTACATTAATGTGTAATATTTTCTGAACGGAATGATATATTCACTAAATATTTTACACATATCTTAACTTGCATAGGATCAACATGTTGTATTGTTCCTGTCGAAAATACTATAGTGGATGCTACTTTTTTCGGGTACTTCGACTATTCTGCATAATAGAACATTTTTTTCGTACGCCACTGACATTATCTGATACATATTTCTAAAATAACGGCCCCTTAGTAACAATTTTGATCTCTTGTAATTTTGCTCTAACTATGACAGTTTTCGAGATATTGGCCGTTGTTTCTCTGACAGTGTAATGTCGTTATTATAATTTTTTTTTCTCGAATTTCCTTTATGACTTATAAACGAACGCTTAGATTTTTTCATGTTTGGGGGATAATGCCTATTAATTAAGGCGCATAAAACAAGCGGTAAGAATGTTCAAAATCTTGCACAGTGGCGGGGTGGAAGGGGTGCTCCACCCCTTTCGTAAACAGTAATAACAGTGAAAATATTCAAGATGAAGCAAAATTGTTTGTAGATAAACTTGTAATACGTCAAACTGTCGTTTCAAAATATGACATAATGCTTACTTGTTTTCCAAGGAGTATAATATTTTGTTGCAATTATTAGGTACAGTTACAAATACGCTAGTTTTAAATGGAAATTATTTAGCAAACAACAACAAAAATTGAAGCAGAAATTGGTACATGCACAAGTTTAATAAAACTTAAAGGAAATTTTTAAGACTTTTGGCAACTGCACAATAATCTATTGTATTGTAAGTACATTTGTAATTTAACAGATTTCAACATATAAAAGTATTGTATTTGAGTAAGGCTTGATATAACAAATATTTATTTTGACTACATTGGAAAAAGATAAAGAATAAGAGATTTCGGCTTTTTAGAATCCTTAACACACCATATTTAGGTAGGTTTCGTTGAAAGAATTAAATATTTAGCCCATAATTATTATTGCTAATAAATAAATTACTTAATTTAGTACCACATCAAACACTAAAAATCAAAATAACTAGGAACCGCACAGGAATTTCGAAACAGAAGAAGGGACATTATTTTTGTTAAACTGTATGTAGATAATGAAAATAACAGTTTTTTTTTAAATAGTCTTTGGCGTAGAAGTTCTGTTTACGAAAGGGGTGGAGCACCCCTTCCACCCCGCCACTGTGCAAGTTTTTGAACATTCTTACCGCTTGTTTTATGCGCCTTAATTAATAGGCATTATCCCCCAAACATGAAAAAATCTAAGCGTTCGTTTATAAGTCATAAAGAAAATTCGAGAAAAAAAATTATAATAACGACATTACACTGTCAGAGAAACAACGGCCAATATCTCGAAAACTGTCATAGTTAGAGCAAAATTACAAGAGATCAAAATTGTTACTAAGGGGCCGTTATTTTAGAAATATGTATCAGATAATGTCAGTGGCGTACGAAAAAAAAGTTCTATTATGCAGAATAGTCGAAGTACCCGAAAAAAGTAACATCCACTATAGTATTTTCAACAGGAACAATACAACATGTTGATCCTATGCAGGTTAAGATATGTGTAAAATATTTAGTGAATATATCATTCCGTTCAGAAAATATTACACATTAATGTAAAAAAAAATTAAATTTTAACACCCTGTATCTTCCTTAGGAAGCTAGATCGGCCATATCTTTATAGGCACTTTTCTTTTTAAAAACGTGCGTTCTATCCCCTGTTAAAGTTTGTCTACAAAAAAGTGACTCACCCTGTATATATATATATATATATATATATATATATATATATATATATATATATATATATATATATATATATATATATATATATATTAGGAAATGGATAATAAACATTTGAAAATTTTCTGAACCACGTGAATACACTGAATACACTGAAATTGATATATGAAATGTACCTATTATGAAGCATAAAGATCTATATGGGCCATGATAACCTTATTGCATGTACTCCACTGGTTTTGATTGCAATCTTTTTCAAGTATGCCACTCCTGAATCGGCTTGATTTAAGGGAATGCAATAATTTATTCAAGTTCAAACGTTGGCAACTATCGAAGCGTGGGTACGATAATGCTATATTGGCATCTAGCGAAAGATTTCGCCTAGTCGCTACTTAATTCATACTTATTAGAAATACTACAATGACTTGCGTGACCGGGTAATTGTTCAAAATAAGACAAAAGTGCAGTGGTTGTGTATGGCTTTCAGTTTTCTTATTTTCAATTTCTTGCCCATCGTGAACAATTTTTATCAATAGAAAAATCACGACATTTTGAACATCTTCATATCATATCACTTCATATCACATCTTTTGGACATCTTCCTATTAATTGTGAACTTTTGTTTCTTAGGAATCTCATGTCTATGCTTCAGAAGTGAAACAAACTCTTTGTACGTAATTAAATAGGAATCACTTTTTAAATAACTACTTTATAATTCATTATGGTATTTTATCAACTAACATTGAAAAATATATTCATTATATCTTCAAAAACTGGTGTAATTATGTTTATTTACATTGCACATCAGTTTTCCATTAAACGATGCATTTTGGGTTAATGTTGTCAGTCAAATCCCTAGCAACAATTTATGCTAGACATTAGAAACATTTGATTGAATCGAAAAATAATATCTAGTTAGTCTTGGTAGCAGTCTGAAGTGGACCATCAGTTTCTTTAGCAAAGTAAAGTTAAACTAAGATAGAAGGGTGGCACTGAAATAATGTAGCATACCCAAATATGTTGCTAAACCAGCGAGAGTAACCAGGCAATCCTATAACACTTTGTCAAACGTTTGCTGAGGTCTCGTAATAATTTTGTATTTTTAAGCGTACATACGTAGCGTAGCAATTTCAAGTCAATCAAACAGGGTGTGTTTATTATCTCGTTACAAGTGTTTAACATCTCGTTACAATAAAATAAGTTTCCCAACTAATTAAGTAAGTTTTGCCAGATATAGACTCACTTAACCTGAAGTGAGTCTATATCTGGCAATACTTACTTAATTAGTTGGGAAACGGCTTCGAATTTTCGAGGATTTTTGCACCTGTACGAATGCATTTTGTTAAAATATTACTTAGCAACGTGTTTTTTCGATTTTTTCACAGCAAAAATTAGATGCCCGAATGGTATTTGACAAAGCTATTTCATTAGTAACAGATTATTCTGCATACACATAGCTTACAAAACATTCTACCTATTTATACATGCATACATAATAAATGTAGGTATTAATTTGAAAACTGAAAAACCTGTAATTTATTTAATCACAAACTATTACAAACTTAATTATTTATGGTACAATTAAAATATAATTTGCAATTTGTATAACGTATGGTCCGAAAGTTTTGGGAAAAAATTACCTGGTTTGATTGAATGACAAAATGCATTTATAATGAAGTAGGTCATAGGATTAAAATGTCACCATTTATGTCATTTAAATAGACAAAGCAAAAGATTTTGGTTTCGCTTCGCAAAATGTCTTATAAAATTGATCTTCGTCGAGGTGTTTATAATCTGGTTGGGCGAAACGAGACATTGTCGATATTTATCGAGATCACAACATAAGCAAATCGACAATTAAAGAATGTCAAGAAGGGATACCATGTGTAAACTTGCCTAAATGCGGTCGGCCGCGGGTTTTGAACCAATTAAGAGAGGGAAGACTGATTGAAGCAGCTAAACACAAAATTGGGATCTCACAGCGAAAACTGACCAGGAGGTTTAATGTTGGAAAGACTACGATGTTTAGGACCCTATCAAGTAAGAATATTGTCTTCCGGAAAAGGAGGAAAGCTCCAAAATACACAGAGGCTCAGTGAGAGAGAATTCCGAGATGTGGCCGCGCTTTGAGGCGAGTGTATTTCGACAACAAGTTTACAGTCCAAAGAGGACTATTACGAACGGGTAAACAACCTAATTAGTAATGGTCCTTATAAAGAACTTACTAGAAACCCTTTACCAAGAATAACCACTGAAATGAAAAATGTCCTCTAATCATGTAACAACCTTATTACTCCACCTGTTAAGAATAGGTTAAGAATAGGTTAGGTGTATCTAACCCTACTGTACCTAGATTGTATTGTCTACCAAAAATTCATAGGTCGGTGCGTCCAATAGTATCGTCTATTAGATCTCCGACTTACCACTTATCAAAATGGTTGACTAAGGAATTTGAAAGTTTGCCTATTGCACAGCCTAGTTTTTCAGTTAAAAATTCGAATAATTTCATTGATAAGGTCAAGAATATTCAATTGCAAGAGGGTGAAATTTTGATTTTCTTTGATGTTTGTTCATTATTTCCGAGTGTACCAATTCCACAGACCTTGGACTATCTTGAGGATTTACGCGAATTAAACAACTATAGAAAAGAAGTAATAGAAGAATATATAAACCTTACAAAACTTTGTATGAAACAAAATTGCTTCCGTTTCAATGACAAGTTCTATGAACAACATGAAGGAACCGCAATGGGTAACTGTTTATCGCCATTCATTGCTGATGTCTTCATGAGTCGATTTGAAACTGAAGCAAAAGAAGAATTCGAGTACTTTCCTAGGATTTGGCTGAGGTATGTGGATGACATTTTTGCTATGTTTGACACTAAGATTGCGGATGTAGAAAACTTCATTTCCAAATTAAATAGTCGTTTCACTTCTGTAAAGTGTACATATGAACTAGGAAATAATGGAAAACTTCCATTTTTAGATGTATTAGTAATTAAAAATAGTGATAATAGGTTAGAATTTGATATATATAGAAAAGATACCAGTACGATCAGATATATCCCTAATGACTCTCACCACTGCTATCAACATAAAATGGCAAGTTTTAATTTTCTTGTCCATCGTTTACTAAGTTTCCCTCTGAGTAATGAGAGGTTTGAAAAAGAAAAAGTATTAATTAAAGATATAGCTGTGAGTAATGGTTATCCGAGAGATATAGTTGAAAAACTAATTAGGAAGCGTAAATTTAAGGACACACTTCGTAATTCTACGACCTTTCAAAAGGATATAGAGACTCTAAAATATGTATCCATCCCGTACGAACCCCGGTTTACTCGTGGCTTGAGTAAGGTCTTCAAAAACGTGGGTATAACAGCGATTCATAAATCGAAAATAAATTACAACAACTTTTAGACAATCCAAAGGATAAAATTGTTCCAAATGAAAGGTCTGGGATTTACGAAATTAGTTGTAATAATTGTGATCAAAAATATGCTGGACAAACGAGACGATCAATTAACACCAGATTTAAAGAGCATATGGCTCATCTAAAATATGGAAGAACAGATAAGTCTAGTGTTGCACAACATGCTTTTGACAACAATCATAGAATTGATATTAGTAATTTAAGATTAGTCAGAAATGTGACCAATAATAAACAATTGGATGCATTTGAGAGCATAGAAATTGTAAAATGTAAAAGTAGTATGAATAGCGACAAGGGACCTATACCGTACAGCCCGCTTTACGCGTTGCTTAGCAACTAATCATTGAAGCGTGACAAATGATTTCACCATAAATAGCATAAATAGGGTAGATTTTTAGTTTAAGATTAGTTTTAATCGTCTCCGGATGATGCCAACTTGGTTGGCGAAACGCGCGTCGAGCGAAGTGAAAGTGTTTTGGTGTTGTCCAACTCTGAGATGAAGGGCAATGATGGTTACGACGGAAGGGCAATGACGGACCGTTAGAGAATGTTCCCGATGATGTGAGATTAAAAAGAAAAAAAAGTTTGAGGACAAAATTTTGGTGTGGTGTGCAATTTCTGAGGCTGGCTTCATCTCGCAGCCCTACATTGGCGTTGATCGGGGCGAAGCCTTAAATGCAGAACTTTATATCCAGAGATGTATCTCTAAAACTGCTTCAGTTTTTGAACAGACATCATGCGGATGATGAAATAATGTTTTGGCCAGATCTTGCTTCATGCCATTACGCGAGATTCACAAGGGACTGGTATGAGGCCAACAACATTAACTTTGTACCGAAAGTAGACAATCCCCCTAACCTACCTCAGGCTCGCCCGCCCAATTGAAGAGTTCTGGGCAATATTGAGTCGGAATGTCTATAATAACGGATGGGAAGCACAAAATGAAGAACAATTGCGACGTCGTATATCCAGAAAAATTAGAGAAATTAACGCTGAGGTCGTCCAAAGGATGATGCAATGCGTCAGGACAATACTTAGGCGAATCGAAAATAACGGTCCCTTGTCGATTATTTGAATTTTGTTTTATAATAAGGATAGTTAAGATAGATTGTTTAAGAATGTGATTAAAATATAAAACTATTTTTATAAGAGTTATCAGCCTCTGATTTTTTTCCCAAAACTCTCGGACCATACGTTAATTTGGTTAATGTTAACTTAATTTAATTTATATATCAAAAAGTAAATATGGTTTTTAAATGACGGTGTTTTAACCTTCGAATCCAAAACTGGCGATTTCCATGAAGACATGAATTCCAACATTTTCGAGGATTGGTTCAAAGGAATTCTGGACAAATTACAACTGGATCTGTTATGGTGATGGATAATGCTTCTCATTATTCTCGTAGAACAGAACAGCTGCCCATAACTGCTGGCGGAAAGAGCAAATTAAAGACTACCTGGAAGAAAGAAACATCGAACACGATGATTCACTACTTAAAGCTGAATGGTTGACACTGACAAGGCAACATTTTCCAGCTTTCAAGAAGTATGTAGTGGATGAAATGGCCAAAGCAAGAGGAATGGAGGTAATTCGATTGCCTCCATATCACTACAAACTGAACCCAGCATGCAAATTTTTTCAATGTATTTTAAATACATTCAAAACTAAATAATTTTTTGGCTTAAAGTTTTGCACATATATGACATGTTTTGAAGTCACTTCACCTTGGTTGCGCATGATGATACGCCACTGAGCAGTAGAGCCAGTAAATCGCCGGCTGGTTCATGCAGGTGTCTTCTAAGTGAGCGAGAAGGGAAATGGGATTCATATGAGTTGAAGAGGGATAGCGACCGATATGGTAGCCGCGGGTTGGAGACCCTAGTTCTATTCATAAGAATTTGTGGCGGTATACAATTATACACTAAATATCCTTTTGTATTGCATAGTGATGTGATTTGTCGCTTCTGTAGTAATTGGTACGGGTTTTCCTTTTTAAAATGCCGTACAATTTTTTGCTCTAGTTTGTATATCAAACGAAAACACTATAGTCTGCATTATTCCTTCATTTTCTTCAACAATTAATATTCTTAAAAAACAATAATTATCATATATATGTATTTAAGGTGGATGAAATTAAGGTCAGACATTGATATTGAAAGTGGAATTGCATGAAATTTGATCACGTCCTAAGAACAGTTATTTTCGCAGAGGTTTAGATCATTAATTAGTCATTATCACGAATGGGCTTACAATTTTGTGTGGGCAGCTTTGGTAATAACATGCGATGTCCGCAGCTAGCTTGCCTTGATGTCACAATCTAATTTTACCCGGGGGTTAGCCGCTCGGGGAATTCTAAGACGCAGTGACCTATTTAGCGGAAACCATCCCAGTTATGTAGCGGAACTGGCGGAAGCACTTTATTTAATTTAATGGTAAGCATCCGCGGTCAACTAATGCAAGTAATATTTTCTTTTGTTTGTGAAGCTGGTACACGGTTTGGAAGACATTTAATCAAGCAGTGACGTGTACTTGACAGGAAATACTCCCTAGATAGAAAACTCGGCGCTTTTTCATAAGCAGCTTATTAAAAAGTTGTTATCTTTGCTACTATTGCTCTTAGAGAGTTATTTTTTTTAAATACGTGATTGCAACCAGATTTTCAACCAAATCTATCGCAATACTCTTTTGTAGTGAAAACACAAGAATTAATTTGTTTGGAAACTGTCATTTAATAAACCTTGATAATAATATTACTCCGTTTAAAGATTTAAGAAAAATTTAGTCCGTATAATTGATTATAAATTCAGATTTACGGAACACGTAACTAATGTTTTACGAAAAGGATATTCTACCTTAAAAATTATTTACTCACATAGACACACACTACTTTAATTAAAATATTAAAACAATGTTATGCGACTCCCTTATACTCTTAAAATTCAAATTTTGTGGTAATATATTATATGGACCATGTTTGGACATAATTGAAAAATTTGCAAAAGTCAAGACTTTGTCATTCGACGCTGTAACGAGAGGTGTTACTCTTTAATTACATTACCTTAATTAAAGGGCCTCTCATCCAGGAGATGTGACGTAATGAATTTTTCGTTGTTGCCTATCGGCTGCTCAGTTAAATACGGAGGTCGTGGATAAGTGGATTTGCTAGAGGCTTGCACTAAGATACCTTTAGATATATCACCAGAAAAATCACAGCATGACAATGACCAGCTTGATCTACTCCTACTTAAAATTTGTATAAAAATACTGGGACGCCAGGTCAAGAGTACTTAAATGGTACAGAAGACCGCAGAAATGATCAGCCAATAATTATCAGCTGTGACGCCTCTTGTGACTCAGACTTTTCCCAGATAAATAAAAGATAAAGATTTTTTTTATCATATAAGAATTAGATATAAGATATAAGATATAAGAATTTTTGTGGCATGCATATTAGCTCACTCATCGTGTAATTACCTATATAGGAACGTGTAAACACTACATATTATATTGGTAGTAACTAAAAGCTTCCTACACCATCATCACTTTCAGCTAGATTACTTGGTATACAATTATTGCATAATTTGCATTTGCACTCATCACAACATTTAAGTCCTTCTTTTATGCAGGTACATTTTTTAATATCACAATTTTTGTCGGAACAATATAGACTTAAACATTGTCGTATAATTTCGGGAATAGGTTTTTGTGCCGAAAAAATGGATGGATGCTAGTGATCATCAACCACCCGTAGCATCCAACATCATCCCGCTGCATTTTTGCGATATTACGGCTGTACCATATTCGTAACAGACGCATACATCTGAAATAATAATATACTATTGATCTTAGTACCACCATTATTAAAAATAAATATCATTAATATCGTTGTGATTAATCATAGAAACTACATATTATAATAAAAATAATACATAAGTACATAAATGATCTAGATTTGTATACACATTGTTATGATACAAAAAAATAAATAGGCATATTACGTCAAGAAATGTTGATAAAAAGCTTCATCAGTTGGAGGAAGCTCCGAAGACGGTTTATTTGATTTCGTGGTCATTCTTAAACGCAGCTCATTGAGTGTGATAACACTGGAATCCTTATTTTTATACAACAACAGAATATATCCTGCCTCTTGCTGAGAT
>CAXKVY010008968.1:0-21224 GCA_964058915.1 Tetropium fuscum | reverse complement strand
CCACCACACTACCACACTGACGATGCCGTTGTCACCGTCGCCGAAGAGTGTGCACCGCGTCTTCTCACTGGTCTGCCTTCGCGTCGAGTGTATTATATTTTTGGGGCACGAGTTTTCAACACTGGGTTGCGCCACAAATGAAAGTAAAAGTGAACGATGCGAGCCTTCACAACGCCGGAGTGCACGGTGTGTATTGAAGCAAGTCTCCTGAAGTCCTGAAAATCCGTTGTTGGCTGTCTTTGGCGCCGCAGAATCGCATAGACTGCCACCCCCGAGAGTCTGCAATTATGTATAAATTATCAACGTCGGCTTTGCCCACGGGATCACGCATAATACTACTTAACTCTTAATTTCTCCCTTTACTTTCCCCTCTTTTCTTTTCAAGATCCCCACCATCCGTGCAAGTTTTTTTCCTATTTCTAGCTCACTCGCCACTTATCTTTCTCTACTCTCAAGGTCGCTAGGAGCAGGCGGCTGCGCGATATTCCGTCAACTTTTTGCTCTGTGTACTATTTGCCGAAGCGTAGCCGTACCAGAATTTCGCCACAGTAGAATCTATTTTAGTTCCCCGTACGCTCTACAAAACTAGTGCTGTAATTTTGCATTCGTAGTTTTGCGACTTGCAGCGAATAGCATTCCGAGCGTTTCATTTGCTTTCACCGGCTTCGCCAAGGAGACTCGTCGCAAACGGGGCCCGAGCAGGGGCCACAACCGGACTTTCACAATACCCGCATCGAGAGGGGGAACTGTTGTATAATACCAATGCAATAACAGACTTATGCTGGGAATAGAAAGATCTAATTCATCTGAAATTAAAGCTGTAATACGACCAATTTATTACAGATTACAGCCTCCTTACGCTCATTCACTCAATCATTCGACCTTATCAATTACCACGCATCATCCTACCATCCATTATCATAAAATATGTCTCTCTCTCTCTCTCTCTATATATATATATATATATATATATATATATATATATATATATATATATATATATATATATATATATATATATATATATATATATATATATATATATATATATATATATATATATTGCTCTGGAGCAAAGCTCATTTAACTGGTTTATATTTAAGACCTACGTTAATCTTATCTCATCAGCTCTATCAGGCGTCATCAGCGATAACGCGGACTTACTCAACGCGCTAAACTTCCATAGTGTCTTGCAACAACCTATTGTTATGTTAGAATTACGTTATAAGAGCGAGGGAAAGTAGCCGTACTATAACACTTTCACTATCGCGTAATGTCTGTCTGGGCCCCAGATAGATACTTATGCGACCTCTAAAATGCATTAATTCTGTACGCGCCACTAGATTCCTTTTCATATATCCTTTAGATGATTTTTGGAGCCCCCTGCAAGCCAAATCAAGATCTTTCTCTGGAGAATTTTGTATAAATGAATACGAATTAAAGCGCTGATGTGAACCTCATAAATAACAAATGGCGTAATACAGGCAAGCGTTGTATTAAGTAATTGATCGTTTTGTGTTGGTTCGACTGTCCTCGAGACTGATTTTACCTGTTTGAAACTTTCAAGGTCTCTGCTTTGTAGGGAAGTGAAAGTGGTCTTGCTTGAACCGACACGGCAACAGACAACCGCGCATGGTGCGATGTGAGGCACCAGCAAATGCCAATCCGCGACCAACGGACCGCCACCCCCTCCGGATATACCCCGCGTAAACTCTCTCAACCCCTTTTATCATCGCCATACCGATTTGGGCACTATCCCGATTATTCGGGATTAACTGCGACAAGGAGTGACGAGGCCTTACATAATCGGATATGGGTCGGTAGACACATGGTAATTGCCGAGTACGACAGCATATAAAAAGCGAGACTGGGACGTGAACAGAGAGCATCCTTGAAACTTTGAACATCCGCTCTCCCCGTCGCGGGAATCACTTTGCACTTACTTGATCCACAGGTAAAAAATGTACTAATCACTAATCGCGCTGATGCAGTGGCGTTTCCACACTACAGCGAACCCACTTCCACAGGCGCATATAACTGACATTAGAGAGCATTTGAAGTAGCTCCTTTCTAAATTATCGAACAAAATGTCTAATATCGTATGTAACAACATTCGGAAAACTTATCTTACAAGAATTTCTGATAAGGGTGAAGATAACTCCGCAGTCGATAGCCCTTACAACTTACATTTGCAATTTCAAATTCACACGGGTTGACGAAATACCTATTAATAATATTGACGATATCCTTACTTATCTTCATGTCAAAATCATGATAATTGTCATCACAAAATACACTCAGAGGCACAAAATTCGATCCATCTAAAATTTAGGTAGGTTTGTTCGTGCGGAATGCAGATGTGCTACTCTATTTTAACTCAATTTTAAATTTTGACCATATACAAGGTGTAGCAATGACATTGAGCCGTGGAATGGTTTCGAGAAAATGGAGAATACACCAGAAGAATGGGATCAGGAAGAAAAAGATGTACAACTCAGCAGGACGACCGTTTTTTAGCCCTAAGAATACTATGAAACAGGCACTCTACTTCAGTTAGTGAGCGGAATGCTTTACAACATGTACGTGGTGTATATATTAGTGTACGAACTGTGAGAAAAAGGCTAAATGAAGTTGGCTTAAAGGCAAGAAGACCTGCCAATGGTCCATTGCTAACTAGAGAACATCGTAGACAGCGCCTTCTTTTCGCCCGTGAACACCAAAATTGGGGAATTGAGGAATGGGGCAAAATCCTGTTTACTGATGTAGCGAGATTTTGTATGTTATCTCCAGATGGCCGTCACAGAGTTTCGCGAAAGGTTTGCAGAGTGCAATATTGTGCCTAGGCTCAGTTTTGGTGGTGGCTCAATTATGGTGTGAGGAGGAATTAGTCTTGAAGCTCGTACAGAGTTATTGTTGGTAAATGGTTGGGCAATGACTACTGATAAGTATATTACTGCCTTTTTGTAACCACATGTTGTGCCTTTGGTGCCATTTATTGCAAACAATTCCATGCTAATGCATGATAATGCCCGTTTACATGTGGCAAGAATCGTTTCCGAGTATTTGGGTTAACATCAGGTTGATGTTAACCGTATGGTGTGGCCTGCAAGAAGCCCAGATCTTAACCCTACCGAACATGTTTGGGACATGGTAGGAAGACGTGTTCGAGCCCAAGTTCCTGCTCCTGTGAACCTGAGGGAGCTTAATGCGGCTGTCGTACAAGCATGGGATGAATGTGACCAAGGTGACATTCGTCATTTATTTGAGGGGATGCCAAGACGCATGGAAGCTGTAATTCTTGCTCGGGGAGGCAATACAAGATATTAACTGTTTTTTTTAAGTTTATTATTGTTGTTAATTTTAAAATATTGTTACATTCATTATCGAGAAATTTTATATGTTGGTTCTTGCTCCTTGTATATGGTCAAAATTTAAATTTGAGCTGAAATTCAGTAGCACATTGCATTCCGCACGAACAAACCTACAATTTGAAAAAAAAATCTTGTAAATCAAACCTATAGTTAGGAAAATATTTTCAACATTTACAGGTAACAACTACTCAGAGAGCTAATACTCCTTCCTGTATTGAATTACACCTGCAAATCCGATAAGATAGCCACGGTCATTCAATACGTCTACCAGGTGTAGACTAGTTTCGATCTGTTGGCTCTCATCAGTACACCGTAGGTCGAGGAATGACCGAAACTATGGAAGCTGGTTGTAGCACATTTTTTGAAAAAAATATCATGTTACCAATTTTCCCTGTATAACGATACTCTTTTAAGTTACTGCAAGAGTTCCTTAATAAGATAATATTGTCTCTTATATTTTACTTAGATACGAACTGTAGAGAAAATTTAGTGAAAACGCAAAATTTTACAAGAAATTGGGTAATGCAATATAATGAAAACGATATAAATATCCATTTTATTTCATATAAATATGAAGTATGTTGTCTCAAAGATGAACTAATGGATTAATGCCTCCATGTACATGGGAGAAACCATAGGTATCATCGGGAGATCAAAATTAAAACTGATTAAAACAGTTCCAATCATGTCCTGATAATGCCAACTTGGTTGGCGAAACGTGCGTCGAGTGTAATATCGAAAATACACTTACCCAGTTATAAGTTACCCAATATCTACACGTTAGATTACACAGCAAATCTGATAGCTTGAATCGCATCCGAAATAAATTCGTAGTACCAAAACCAAAATGTGCTTTAAGTGATCAAATTGACAGTGTTTAAAGTTTCATCGTTTACCAAACTCTCAATATATTTTCTCAAGATAACAATTTTAAAACACGAAACCACATTGGTGCAAAATAATGTTCTAATGAAGTCGATCCTGGTTGCAAATACGGCCAGCAAAACAATAATATTCCACCATTACTCTCGCACGAGTCTCTCATTTCTGAGATCATTGTGGTTAGATTGAAGGGTATAGGGTATAGTATTATTATCATTCAGGCACAATGTTTTCGAAAACACAAAACGGAAACTACTAGACAGCGCAGTTTTAGTTTTGATTTAATAATATTGCAATTCAATTCTATTCAAGTTTTGTCATTGTTTTAATTCATTTGCTGCGCCACTGGAGAGTATAAACAAAAATTCATTGTGCGACCTCGTCGTATTGTATCAGAGTTTTTTGTAGAATTCCGAACCATTACAAGTATGTATTTCGTATGTAGTTTTGCTTGGTACATCATCTGCATATTTTAAGGCTTATTAAGCTATACTTGTCTCATCGTATGCTACAAACATTCATAATAATTAACTCCATTATCACATATCACATTCTTATGGCTTGTTTGGTTAAAATAATTCCTCGGATTTGTAAATAGCTTGGAAATGAATCGTGAAAATATAGTTGCAATTCATTACACCTGGCCAAGAGGTCGTTGTGAAAGTGTTCGATTATTCTGAAATTCATGTTCATTTTTGGGGTAAAAAAAGGTTGTTTAAAAGGTTAAAACGAATAGGCCGTTTTAACTTGTGTTTTAAAAAGCAGCAGACTCATTACTAAAAAGAAAAGACTAACATGGAAACTAAAAAGCGTAAAATTATTGGTTTGCTAGAGCCTCAAAAAACGGAAAAAATCGGCAGCGTTAATTTAATTTGTACCATTCGTAAAAAGTAAATACTGAGGTTTATCGGGTTGGAAACGTAAAGATATAACCGAAAAGTATTTTTTAAATACACTTGGTACGGATGATTTGCTGATATGCAACAAATCCTAAATAAATGTTACGGAGATATTCTGTTATGCAAGCGTAAAAATAATTTGATGCTGTCAAGCAAGTAATTTCTATGTTTTCATGGCGTAAATCTTAATTAATTTAATTTGTTCTGAAGGGAGAAAAAACTCGTGAAATGGATGAGAATTTCTATACTAATTACAGTACTTTTATGAAGATCATTTTCCTCGAAATGAATCTGTAGACGCCCTAAGTCTTTGTAAAGTTAGTATCAGCAAAGATAAATAAAACCGTCAAATGTTTCTACTGTTGTTAATATTTTGTTAATAAAAGCGAAAAAAATGAATGGTGCAGTTGTGGTCGGTTAAGTTATGACTATATGGATATTCCTAAATAATCATGCAGTAGATAATTAAAAAGTGATTGGAATGTCAAGGGAAATAATAGAACCAAGCAAAGAAAGTGCGTCGAGGGAAGTATCGAAAGCTTAACCTATTAGTGTCGAACATTACAAACAGAATTTTTATTTATTGCGAATTCAATTTGCCCAACCACAAAATGCGAAATGCCTATTTAAGAGGTTTAAAACGAATCGATTAAGAAAATTATAATTCAATTGAAATATGTTGCGCTACAAATATATATATATATATATATATATATATATATATATATATATATATATATATATATATATATATATATATATATATATATATATATATATATATATATATATATATATATATATATATATATATAAATAGATGAATGAAGATGAATAAACAGATGAATAATAAGGAAGACACACTTACCAGTAACATATCTGGATATATATACGGAAACGAACCACTTAGAAGTTGCACAAGTTCTTTCACCGTCATTGAGGATTTTCAGAGTGATGTACGATTTGTTTTATTGATCATTTATAACTTACCTTAGTACAATTTTGCTTACATTTTTTTTAAATTTATTATTATATGTACCTACGTGTCTCTTTGATGCTTTCACATTTATCTGTTGGTTTCATGTTGTTTATGTTTGCAGTTGTTTTAAGAATCAGCTTGCTAACTGCAGTAATTTTAGAATTAATAACTTATAATTTATGTATTATTTTTCAAACAACAAGTATCATGTACTTATTTTATTTTCTCTAAAATAGTGCACTTTAGCGACATTCAACAAGTTTGCCTTTTTTAAATCAGATTAAATGATATACTATGCTATATGACATGATATGATATGACTATACTATATTTGTATTCAAATTTTAAATACAAATATAGTATAGTTTCGTCGTAAAAAAATATTTGTGATTTTTGCTAAGTGACAAATTTTTTTTAATACTTTAATACTGTCAATTACATCTCAATTAAATTTCAAATAAACTTTAAATGTTTTTTTTTTCGATTTCTGCAAGGGGAGATATTGTTAATTTCGAAATAAATGTCGGTGTTTTGACATAAAGAACAGGTGTCTACAAACATTTTAAATTAAAAACAATATATTAGTGTCGTTTTATAACTAATAATTATTTTAAGTGTAAAATGGTCTTATATAAATATCATACTTAAAAATGTCAATGTTGATATTGGTTTTAGAATCTTCTTTAATCTTCAATTCTTCAAGATTTTGTTCGAATATTGGCAATGTAAACAATTCTGCCTTCTTTTCTTTGATATTCCAGGCACTCCTTTATGTCGAACAAATTTTTCAACGACAATTTTAATATTTCCTATTTTGAAAGGTTGCGATCCTGGTATTTGTTCAAGTTACGCCATTTAGTCCGTAAAAACAGTAGTTTGTGTTTGCACTTGTGAGTTTCCATCGTTGGGATTTTTGATTTTTCCAGAACAATAACACTTCATCTATAACCGCATTTATAGTTGCGTTCACGTCTAACTTCACAACACGCAAGTAAAACATAAGCGGTTTAATTACTTATAATTTACATGGCAACTTATTGCCTTCAATTTTGGCCTCATCATCTAATGATAATAACTTTAAAAAATATAAAATTACACTGCTGTTCAAAATTGTCGCACCACGTTAATATTTGCTAAAATTTGAGGTCTCATAACTTTTTTACTTTTAGTCCAATTTTGATAATTTTTTTAGAATACTGTAGATAAAACGACTAATTTCAACTTGCATATCCAATCTCTTGTTAACTGAGGACGGTTTAGGTATTATACAGGGCTAACTAAAAGGTTGTTATATAACCCTAATTTTAAAACACTCGGTGGAATAATTTCGTAACCAAATTCTTTAAAAATACCAATTTTTGTTAAGAACCATTCCTTTCCTACATTTTGTTTTTTGGTCCATGTCTTTAGATACATTGGTTCATTTTTAAGAGCAAAATGAATTTGTCACCAACAGTTTACTGTTAATTTACTCTGCTGTTACAAGTGATATGTAAAACGTAGGCGGCGTATGTCAACCAAAAAACAATGATTGGGTGTATGCAATCTTATTTTGACACATTTTTAAAAACAATACGGTGTTGAGGAATATTCAGCAATTTAAAATAATGAATCGTGTGAGACATTTTGACAGCATTGGAATGTGTAAGAGCGCAAACTTTGGTTGAAGAGGGTAGAAGTATGCGATATGTCTCTCGAATTCTGGGTGTTAACCATTCGACAATAAGTCGAATGTTAGAACGTCACAGGGCAACTGGTTCTCACTCCAGGAGACATGGGCAGGGTAGAAAAAGGGCGACGAATGTTAGGGATGACCATTTTCTCCGCCAATGCTTTAAGAAATCGGACAGTAACAAGTTCGCAATTGAAGAGTGAACTTGAGATGGTTAGAAATGTTCAAGTTTCTGCTCTTACTGTAAGGAGAAGACCCAAGGCCCATAAAGGCACCAGAACTTACCAGGGCTCAGAAGGTAGCTCGCGTACGATTTGCACGAGCACATGAAAATTGGACTATCGATGACTGGAGGAAAGTCCTATTCTCCGATAAAACAAGAATAAGCCTAAAATCTTGTGATGGGCGGCAACGTGTGTATAGAAGACAAGGGGAAAGGGAAGCTGCCTTCAATTTCGTTCTAAACGAACCCTTTGGTCGTGGCTTCAAAATGTTTTAGGCGGGTATTTCTTTCGATGGCCGTACAGAGTTAGTCCCTATTCATGCAAGGGCAATGAATGCGGAATACTACGTAGAGAACATTCTCCAGGTGCATGTAATGCCCTATGCTCCGTTTATTGGTCCTGATTTCATATTCATGCAAGATAATGCAAGACCACATGTAGCAAAAATTTGTGTTGAGTACTTGAATGAAGTCCATATTGATGTTATGAACTGGCCAGCACGAAGCCCGGATTTAAATCCCATCGAACACCTATGGGACATCATTAAGAGAGCAGTGAGACGACGTCTACCAGCCCCACAGAACCTTCAACAGCTGGAACAGGTTACTCTTCATGAGTGGGATAATATTCCTCAACCCGTCATTCAAAATCTCATTAGAAGTATGCCACGGCGGATTCAGGCTGTAATCCGAGTTAGAGGTGGCAACACAACCTACTAGGGATCAGCTCACATAATTTTATTTCTTTGTTTTCCTTTGTTTTCTTGTTAATTAAAAAATGTTTCTTCTCACCCTGAAAGTTTTTTCAATTGATTTCTGTATGATGCGATAATTTTGAGCCAATGCATCTAAAGACATAGACCAAAAAACAAAATGTAGGAAAGGAATGGTTCTTAACAAAAATTGGTATTTTTAAAGAATTTGGTTACGAAATTATTCCACCGAGTGTTTTAAAATTAGGGTTATATAACAACTTTTTAGTTAGCCCTGTATAATACCTAAACCGTCCTCAGTTAACAAAAGACTGGATATGCAAGTTGAAATTAGTCGTTTTATCTACAGTATTCTAAAAAAATTATCAAAATTGGACTAAAAGTAAAAAAGTTATGAGACCTCAAATTTTAGCAAATATTAACGTGGTGCGATAATTTTGAACAGCAGTTTATATTACTATAAAATTTATATTAGTTATAAAATGACACTAATATACCATTTTTGATTTATTATGTTTATTGCCAGTTTTATTGACAACTTTCACGTATGTCAAAACGGACATTTATTTCTAAACGTTTAATTAAGATTATTATCCTAATTGAGAAATTGAAAAAAAAACTAAAAATTCGATTGAAAATTTCATTGACAGCTTAATTGACAGTTGTTATTAAGCGAAAAACACGTTAATATTTTTTTTACGACGAGAATCGACTTGATTTGTGTTAAAATATAAAACAAACCTTACAATTTTGAATAATCAAAAAATAAATTTCTATTGGCAGCTCTTTTGGCAGCTGTCATGAGTCCCAACTCGTTTTTTACATCATATTCGGATTTAGCTGTATTGAAACCCTTAATTAAGACTATTTTCCGAATTGAGAAATTGAAAAAAAAAATTTTTTCGACGAAACTACTTAATTTGTGTTAAAATGAAAAAAATACTTAAAATTTTTAGTATTGAGTATTTTAAATTTTGAGGGATTGCTAAGTATTTATTAATTTTGTTTCTAGTTTCATAGGAATGGCCTAGGTACATACTTTCTTATTTTTTCGATTTATATACAAAAGAACATACCGATAATACAAATAGCGAATGTCAAATATTTTGTCACAATATAGATCTGTGAGATACAATCAATTTTTTTATAGGTAATTTTTAAAATGTAATGGTGAATCGTGTTTTTACCTTCTTTTTTCTTCTTCTCTTTTTTAGGTCTTTTTTGCCTAAAATGTCTCTTAAAATATAAAATTTTCGTATAAATCCTCTCATGCTATTAGTTAATTTTAAAACACGTTGATCTTATGTCAGATGTTTATCAATATGGACTCTTAAATACTTAATGAATACAACTTCACTAATGGTCAACTTGATTATAGCATTCACCTTAGTGGATTTTGTTCTACCCCAGACCAAATTATTTAGAAAAAATAACCACTACATATTTTAAAAAAAATACTTTAAACAGCACTCCAAAATGTCTACCAAGTTATCGACATGCACTATGAATTGGTCATTTTAATTGTAGATACTTTTATTTTGAATTATTTAATATTTATCGATAATAATAGTCTTTCCGGTACTGGCTCTTTGTTGTATGTATTTTCATCTGACCGTAGTGTATCAGCTATACAAACAAAAAATGTACACAGCAATTTAAATTCATATGTGCAGCAATATTTGGGTCATTGCCAAATTTGATAATAAAGATAAATATTTGTAATAGTAACTTTCGTAAGGGACCACTACCTAATTACGTATGAAATAGTACCATGTTTATAGAATTTATATGTACATAGTTATTAAACAAATAACATTACAGGCCTGTATTCTGTTCTCGTGGAAATAAAGGCGGTTTTTAATTATGGACAGCTTAAGGCTTATGTAATACTCAATTAAAATAAATTTAAATCATAACTTTCTTTGTATACCGAACGCGATTAACTAGCTGCCAGTTTAACTTTCCCCTAAAAGGTTAACGAAAATTTAGGAAATACTACTTGGAACATCGAGCCCGGTTATGTAAGAAATGCAGCATCTCGAAGAAAACCATATTTCGTTACATAATTTTTATACCTGTTTTTGGAATTTATAATGTATATGTCGATCCATTAACATATGTATAAGGAAATATTTGCTGCCAGGAAGGGAGCAAATACGCAAAATTAAAATGTAACCCATTTAACGTAAACATAAAGCAAATATCATTAGTGATAGAACATGATTTGCATAGTCATGTAAATGTTACACCTATAGTAGACGTAAGTAGAAACAATGTCTTAAATAAATATGTTTATTTGACGATAAAATTGTATCGCTTTTAAATACCCCAAAGATTTTAGTGAAGAATATTTCATTTACCGTAAGGCACTATTTTATAATAATAATAATAATAATCATTTATTTCATAAGATTTAGAATGTAAGTATAGAATATTGTCATCATCAATATTATATGTCAAGTATAATGTATGTAATATAAAATATTTAAATATATATATATATATATATATATATATATATATATATATATATATATATATATATATATATATATATATATATATATATATATATATATATACATATATATATATATATATATATATATATATATATATATATATATATATATATATATATATATATATATATATATATATATATATATATATATATATATATATACACAAACATCTAAGATAATAATAGACTGGCGGACAAAATTAAGGCAACACAAAAAATTTTGCCCAACTTTGGAATACATTATTTTTTGAACCCGTTGCCTAATTTAGATCATCTTTTTTTAAATTGTAGAAAATTTTGTAGTGAATTCGCTGAATTTATCCAACCACCATTGCTTTGAAAAATTAAGACATAAAACTAACAAAAAGTGCGCAAAAAAATTGTTAAAAATTAATTAATTAATTAATTAATTTTGAATAATTAATTAATCAATTAATTAAGAACGGTAATTGATTCCTTGAAAAATTTTGCAGACTTTTTGTCTTCTATGGTTTTTTGAATAAGCTTACGATTCGCCATTAAAAAGAACAAGAAAATTTGAAAATTCAAATCTTGGTAACTGATTATTCCGGGACATGTGCGTTTTGGAAGAAAATTGTTCGGACAAAAATTTCATGTTTTTTTACGTATAATCGATTCCCAATGTAAAAAATAAGGGGTTGCATTTAAAGAAACAAAGTTGACCTTGAATGACCTTGAACCCTTGACCCAAGGTCAAATGGATCAGTGCCTCTTGTACTTCTCCAAGGGTCATAGGGGGTGGTCGTGTTTTTCTCAATTGCCTACCGAGTACATCCCATATATGCTCAATAGGATTGATATCAGGACTTCGTGCTGGCCAATTTAGTGTCTCAACACCTACTTCCTCGAGATACTCATCGACAATATGAGCAACATGAGGTCTTGCATTGTCTTGCATTAACAAGAAATTGTCACCGATATAAGGTGCGAATGGGGCATGTTCTAATAAAATCTCTCTAATGTACCTTTCGCTATTTAGTGCACCTCCATGTACTGGTAACAATTCTGTACGTGCATTTAATGAAATTCCTCCCCACACCATCACGGAACCTCCTTTGAAGAGAGTGGTTTGACGTATGTTACATTGTGCGTAACGTTCATTTGACCTTCTTATAACTCTTTGTCGAACTGTAAAGGTAAAACCTAGATTCATCAGCAAATAGCACTCTTCCCCAATCTTCAATATTCCACTCTAAATGCTCCCTAGCAAATTGTAACCTAGCTCTTCTGTGCTCTGCATTAAGAGTGGGTTCTGTAGCTGGAATTCGTATATCAAGATTGCTTTCTTTGAGTCTTCTTATTACTGTCTTAGCACTAACTTCAACATCATGAACGGCACTTAGCTGTGCCTGAAGGTTTGTGCTGGTAACAAATCGTTCTCGCAGAGCGCGAACTCTAATAAAACGATCTTGATTCGCTGTCGTAACACGAGGTCTTCCTTGTCCTCGCCGCTTGTCGTAACTCTGTGTTTCTCGAAACCGCTGTACGACTCTTGATATGGTTGAAACAGAAACTCCTAGTCTATCAGCTGCTACCCGCATACTCAACCCTTAATTTATTAATGTTACTGCTTTAACACAATCATCATGGTTAAGATTTCTTCTACCTTGTTCCATATTCAAAACATAAATTCTGTATATCAACGTTTTGACAACTTATTAATTTTCATTGTTTTTACTCTAAGCCTACTTTTAATTTTCTACCAATTTTTTTTACCAGAGGCCAAAGCTTTGATAAACTTGAAAACATGAGTATTTTAAAATCTATATTTTCATTAAAAATGGAGATATCAAAGCGAATAAAACAAGGAAATGTTGGCTATGCATTCATCAGAGGTTTCAAATATGTTATATTTCCATGAGAGTAATGGAATTGGCGGCACTTATTTTTGTATTTTTTTCATTAGATTTAATAATATTCCATCCTGTTCATGTCTTATTAGTTGAATTTAACATTTTTTAGCCGTGATATGATCTTTTCGCGAGTTTAATATCATTTCATTGACGTTTTTTAAATAAATAATACTTCATAGCCTTTTATATATTTTAAATATATCTCGAAGAAGAACACCTGTATTTATTATTTCTTTAGTGACCCATGGTCTACTATTTTTAGTGGTCTTTTCTGCCTTCCGCATTGGTCGCGGAAATGACTAAAGTTATTTTCATCTTTAAATGCCCTAAAGTACATGCATTGTCATTTAAATCAATCTTACAATGACGGTATGTTCCATATTGTAGATAATGTTTAGTTTAGTTTAGACAGTTTTTGTTAACGTAAACAGTTAACGTAAAATAATGGTAAATAATCTAATTATATGTAATATACTACCAGAATCAGTACATCTTTGCATTGAGCAATGTTTCCTCAGAATTTCAGCCCCAAATATAGTAGGTAATTTTATTATATTTAATTTAAAGTTGCCTTTGTTGACTAAGTACATATTGTTCTGAATTACGCGACCTAGGTACGCTTCACTACATTGCCTAAATTAGAACATTACTTTCACCTTATTTGCCTTACGACATATTTTCGCAGGCTCGCTTATTGTCGGAGGCTTTCCAGGGAAAAATGGCATTGAAAATATTCCACCAGGACGAGTAATAATTATTTTTATACGTAACTTTGGGGTCACTGAAGATAAAAAAGGTATGAATGACCCAAAAGTTTTCAAATTTTAACACAAGGTTGGCTATATATTACTAAAACTAAAACTCATTTTGCAGCCAATTTGAAGATCCGGAACATTTTTAAAAAATTGAAAAAACTACAACTATTCGCTCTAACAACTAAGACTTGTAAAACTTGCTATAGCTAAAAATTGCAAAAGTGGTGTTGAAAGAGATATTAAGTGATTCATTATAAAGAATATCCCAAGTTTTCAACGTCTTTTTCTAACCGGAAACGTATTAATTTTGAAAATTAAGTAAACTGCCATAATTTCAAGAAAAAAATACAAACGTTTTGCAAATTATGAATTACGTTTAAAATAATATTTCGAACTTTTTATACTTGAGCTGATTATTTTTTTAAATAGAGTGTCAAAAAATAAAGTAAAAGTTTCGAAACAGAGCTACAAAGTCGTTAAATATTATTCCAAGCTATACTTTAAATTTGCACCTCACGTGCATCCCGGAACTCTGCCAAATTTTTATGATGTATTGGCAAAACTTACTTAATTTTCAAAATTGGTATCGTCCCGGTTGAAAAACTTTTGAAAAAGTTATAGCGAATTGTTGTTTTTTCAATTTTTTATAATGTTCCGTACTTTCAAATGGGTTGCAAAATCAGATTTAGTTCTAATCGAGGGGTAAATATCTAGTGATTTATGGTGATACAGCCCGAAAGAATTACGGTGCCCAAGCAGCACAGATTTGTCACAGGACGACGTCGAGCCGACGCCGACAATATGACATCCCGGATTATCGCCATGCCCGGGTCCAATCAAACATCCACGCGCAGCAGGCATAGTGGCAATTGAGGGGCGGGGATCCCCCCGATCGGGATGTTAAGAACAAAGTGTTTACTACATTGTTAATTACTTATTCACAGCATTCAACATAACACGGTCATGTGTCATATTTTCAGGCATTTGGTTGATATATATATAGATCAAAATCGGATAGACAACTGCACCTACCTCATCCGACGTCGTGATCGGTATTAAATAAGTCGTAGTCCGACGTCGGTTTGGACGACTTCAATCGACCTATTCAATTGGTTAGGACAAAACTAGAAAAATTAACGTCGTAACGACATCGTTACGACGTCGGGAATGGCGACTAACTACTAAGATCCCTCCAATTTCGGCCATAGGCAAAACACTCTACCAGGGTGATACCAATTTTGTAGGCATAAAATTAGCCCTTAGTTAGATTTAGTGTGGTTTGTGTTGCTTCTGGAATCTGGAATCTGGAATTTGTCCGGAGTGCGGATCAGAGATCCGCTGTACTTAGGCCCCATTGGGCCCCTTGTGCTTCCTCCGTGAGGGAAATGTCTCCCTAGGCCATCGACCAGCCCAATGTTGTACAAAAGGTGATGATGTTACCCGGGGGCATTTCCCTCAAATTGGCCATAGAAGGCCAACGTTCCCCCAATATGGATTCTCTGGTCGATGACACGGCGGGACATTCGCAAAGTACATGCTCGATCGTTTCATCTTCTTGTTCACATCCTCTACAGATAGGTGTGTCACTTTGTCTCATGTTATAGAGGTGTTTCATTACCCGGCAGTGTCCGGTTAGGATTCCTGTAACAAATCGCAGTTTACCCCTGGACATTGCCAGATAGTTCCTCGCCGTCTCTTCGCTGGGATATCTCAAGAGATTTCTGGCCAGCTGACAGCTACTTGTTTCATCCTATAACGTCTTAAATTTTTTGTGGGTGTTTTCCTTTATTAATTGGAGTTTCGCTGCAACTGGTATACTTGAAGGACCAGGCCCAAGGATACTCAGGCTGGCTGCCTTCTTGGCCAGTTTGTCAGCTTCTTTTTGTCAGATTACCGTTGCATTGTGAGTATCCTTTGACCCAGCACAGGCAGATGTTATTCATCTGACATGCTCTCACAAGTGCTTGGTGACATTCCCATGTTGATCCTTTAGTTATTTTATAATTTTTCAGGGCCAGTAGTGATTGTCTACTATCTGTGCAGATTCTTATTGTCTTGCCCGTTATTTCTCTGCGAGCAATCTCTTGTGCGGCTATGGTTAGACGAGCGGGTTCTGTTTGTACTACACTGGAATTTTTATCCATAGTCCAGTTGCATCGGAGTCGCAGATTCCTGGAATATATACCACAGCCTGCTCCATCCGTTTTCTTTGATCCGTCCGTGAAGACATAGTTTACATCTTCAGCGCCGGCCTCATTTTCACCAGTAGTATGTATGGTGTAAGGTTTGTCAAAGACAAGCCGAGTTTGTCAAAGACAAGCCGTTTGTGCTGCTTGGGTGATTTACTAGATTTGGCGGGGATTTACGAGGATTTCTAGGATTTACGGGGATTTAGGATGGATTATCGAGGATTTACGATTATTTACCGGGGATTTACAAAGGATTAAAATCAGCTGTTTATGTGTGGCGCTTGCGCGTAACATATACAACCCTAACCTAAGATATATTTTGTTTATCCGACCCCCACAAACCGGCAGCATAGCAATTCGAATATTATCTACCAATTTTTAAGTTTTAAGATGTCATAACAGTGATAATTCAGTCAATAATCCGCCTAATCAACTCCAACACTTTACGTATCTACCAAGAAACTGAAGAAATTGATGGTGATGACTTGAACGATCCAAACAGTAACTTGTATAAGGATTTCAGGGATATACTACGTATCGGAGTTATAGATAACTTAATTATGTGAAACTATGACGAGAAATTAGTGGAAGAAACAGTTGAAGAACGTCCATATGTTAGAGTATATGTTGGTAAAAAATCGAAAATCATCAGAAAGTCTTCGTTCCTTCTGGAGGAAACTAACCATTGGGTTAC
Organism: Tetropium fuscum; assembly: GCA_964058915.1. Lineage (NCBI taxonomy): Eukaryota > Metazoa > Arthropoda > Insecta > Coleoptera > Cerambycidae > Tetropium > Tetropium fuscum. Next base: position 4,449 of record CAXKVY010008968.1, on the reverse strand, counting down.
TACGCATAGATTAAAACGCTTTGTTACAAAAAGACGTGAAAAGACTGACAGTCAACAGAAGAATCGATCAAATTCATCAAAGTCCAAATGAACATACAGGAAAAGAAAAAGTAATAGAGATATCGTAATTCAATCAGTTCAGAGTTCAGATAGTTCTACAGATCCCGCAATAGTTGAAGATGATACAGACACGGTTCTCATAATACGATGGTGATATGGAAATTAAAGGAATCGAGGAGGCGCTTTAACAAAATGAATGCATACATCTCAGTTCATCGTTGTCAATTTCAATTGAGATCAATAATTTATATGCAGTTTATTACGACGAAGGTTGGTTTGTTGGAAAATATGCATATAATGATTACTATAATACATACATAAATATACATACAGTGATTTATGATATTTTTTTGGAATTTATGGAGGTATAAATTGGCGATTTAACGGAATTATAGGGAATAAAGATTTATTTGACAAAAAGGATTGAGTAATGTATCTCTAACCTTATGTCAAAATATGAGAACTTTGTTAGAACAATAGATTGAATGTCTTCGATGACTGGCCTATTAAAAATCAGGGCTGTCGTCTTTCATAGGCATAATATTCGAAATAACATTGTTTTACTAATGAATGGTTCCAGTGAAGCGAATAATGCCCAAAACATTAATTACAAGAATTATTTGTGGGGGAAAATGTTTTTGTTTTGTTTAGTCAACCGATCTCGCATCTCGCCCTGTCGCTATTATTAGCCATTTAATTAGCTATTTAATTCCAGTGCAACTAAACGTAAAGTTTCTGCTTGAAATATAAGTGAATCATATAAACATGTAGCTTGTAAATACTACAAACACCACAATATTAGTTATTAGTTGCAAACGGTTTTTATTGTTTCCATGTCCGCAAGGAATATCGTCCATATCATTATTATTAAAGCATCTGGATGTTGGGGGCAAACAGTTTACTTCAACCGACTACAAGAATTAATATTACAAATGCGTTGCGCTCAAAACTGTTTTTCGCTAATGAATGATCTAAATGGAGCACGTATAGCAGTTATTATTATATTAAGTAGTCGGGTTGTTATCAAGACTGCTTTCTATAAAATATGTGCACACACCTATTACATAAGTAGTAACGTCTTTGGATAGGTTTGGGTGAAACTAACTCCGCTGGTAGTATGTGTACTATGCTACCTTTATTATCCGTGTCAAAATAATCAAACTTCATTTACTCTGCAAAATTATGTCTATTTTTTTATGAACAATTTCACCAGCGACTTTTTTTCAGTCGTAACAGAGCCCTCTGAGAGATTGTTGGATAACATTCACTCGGTAGTAATTGGTGCCAATATGTAAGGCGAAATATTAAAACATTTGAAGTTCACTGTGTACTTTCTCTTATTTATTTTATTACTCTGTTGTATATGCAATTATTTTTCAGTTTCCTACTCTAATGTTTACTTTAATTATATAACATTTGATCAACCAGAATGTGGAACAAAACACAGATGACATAACAGATTTTTAACTTTTACTAATAAGTTTCTTTGGCGAGTAACTTAACGCAGAATCCGTCAGCTCTGTTGATGCCGCAACGATAACAATCGGTGCTATAATTTTTGGGGAAAATGCGTTTTTTCAGATCATTGACTGAAAAAATTGATACGTATAAACTGATCAACAAAATACCACTTTTGGTTCACTTTTTCTAAGTAAAATAGTCCGGTTAAAATAGTTTAACCTTGAAGAGAATATCAAAATTTCAACTGAATGGATGTATGCAATAAAACTATAAAATAATTATAATACTATGCAAATTTAATTTCTGTAGAACTCTTTAATCAAGCTAGACGAGTTTTTAATTTTTTTTCTGGTGACCTTGACCACGACTGGAATCGAAAAATATTAAAATAGTTATTTAAAAAAAAAATGGTATTAGAGAACACGAACACATTGTATTGCAAATGAAGTAACTTTATTGAAACATATCAATTAATAAAATATCGAAAAGTAAAGGACGGATCGGGTTTCTAATGACTCGCATTATGACATTCACCCCTACAATAGGGAACATTCCTAATTTTTTTATTGCATAAAAATGTTCTACCATACTAAAAAATACGATATGCAAAATATGACGCCTTAATTCCCTGTAATAAATTTGTTATAAATTATTAGTCGCGCAGTAATTATCGCGCGGAATTAGAAATCTTGTTTTTTTGCGAGGTACACGTTTTATTACAACGTTACGCCGTTTTTTAGTATTATTTTTATATTTAAAATATTTGCCATGTTCCCTATTACTGCATGCGAGTGTGCAAGGGAGCTGCAGGGCGACACTGAACACTATACTCGCGCGTTTCGCCAACCAAGTTGGAGTCATCGGGAGATGATTAATACTAAACTGACACTAACAGCGTACCATACTTATATCTAAATTAAGAGCGGGCTATTTGGGATAGGCCCTTTGTCACTATTCATACTATTTCTACATTTGTTAATTTCTAAACATTCAAAAGCATCTTTAGTTGCCTACTATTTGTGACATTCGTAATTAATCTTCGTAATTAATCTCAAGTTACTAACGTCTATCCTATTCTTCCGTATTTGAAATGGGCCATGTGCTCCTTGAATCTAGTTTGAATAGATCGCCTAGTTTGTCCAACATACTTTTTATTACAGTCTTTGCAGCTAATTTCATAAATCCCCGACCATTCGTTAATACGTATTTTATCCTTTGGATTACCTAAAATTTGTTGTATTTTATTACCGGATAAATGAACAACTGTTATTCCTATATCTTTAAAAATTCTGGCAAGATGAGGTTCATATGAAATTAATATGAAGGTGGAATTTTCTCTATTAATTTGAGATGTCGAAGAGTTACGAGGGGTTTCTTTTAAATTGAGTTTCCTGATCATTTTATCAACTAGTGCTGTACATTGTACAATATCCATTAGTCACAGCTATATCTTTGATTAATGACTTCTCTTTTTCAAACTACTTCAAACTACAAAAACTTCTTTTTCTATATAAATTTTTGGTGATTTTTCGGCGGTCATTTTGAAAAATTGGCGGAATCTCGAGTCCTAAGGAAAAAAGGTTTACTAGTCTCGGGACAAATCGATTAAAACCTGTGCCAAGTGGTTTGCTTCTATCATGAAAAGCTTTTTTTTCCCGAAGGCCATAGACTAAGAAAGGAGATTTTTTTTGGACATTTGTGCGCGAATTAGGAATGTAAAATAATGAATTAAATGATGAGAATATAAGATGAGATTCGAGGTACATGAAAATTTATGAAATTCAGCAGTAGAACATAATCAATCATGAATAAAAGGTCACATTGGGGAATGTCGATAGCAGGATAAACTCCATCTTCTTTATAGGCAACAGCTTTTAAGAAACATCATAGTATTTTTTTTTAAATTATCAATGTGTACATTGTAATATGGGGACCAAATACTGGAGAGGTACTCTAATTTTGATCTGACAAATGATTTATGTTGAGTTGCAAATTATTATTATTACACCAGTGATTCATCCAATCTAATGCTAATTGTAACTCAATGCAAAAGTCATTAATCATGTTATACAGTTTGACATCGTCAGCATATAAGAGACAGATTACATCTTGGGTACACCAGATGTAGATACAAATAGTTTTTATTGTTGCCCGCAGTAGGTATTCAACATATCCATTAAAAAAATAAAGGGCCAAGTACTGAGCCCTGGGGTACACCACATGTACATACAAATATTGTTGCCCGCAGTGTTCAACATATCCACTCCTGTTTATTAAGTAGGACATGAAAAATTGCAATAAACATTTGGAATATCCTAAATTACTTTGTTTTGAAAGGAGTATGTCATGATCAAGCGTATCGAAACCCTTTGTGAAATCCGTGTGTTATCACTATTGTAATGTTATCACTGCAAGACCAAAAAGTCGATTTTTTTAAGATCACTAATAATTTTTTTAAGATCACTAATGTAAATAAAGGAAATAGGTGGAAAATTAAAAAAACCGTTTCTAGATATGAGGTCCGTCTTTATGTCATTAGTGTTGTACTGTTTTATTTACTACCCTGTAGAAATTTTATGTGGAATACCTAACTTTAACAAAACAGACTGATAGCAAAAGGATTACTCTAACTAACACTGCAAACGGAAACTGTATCACTGGCATAAATTCAAATTTACTCAGTTCCATAATTATTGCAAATTTGGCTGTTAACGTTTATTTTATTGATCAGTTTAAACAGTTTTTCGTTTACTAATGGCAATTAAACAAAAATATTGTATACAATGCAGTATAAATGTCGAAACTATTTGTTATTGCCCAAAGCTATATTTAATGCCCTTTAAATGGTCGAAGACGTTTTCGAAGCAAATTTTAATACGTACTGTAATATTCTTCCTTAATTACCGGGTATGTTATGATATAACATAC
>CAXKVY010008967.1:0-29992 GCA_964058915.1 Tetropium fuscum | reverse complement strand
GACATCCTGGAGCATCGTTAGAGCATCGGGACGTCAATAAGACCACGTATTTACGTAAAACAGCGCTGCCTCACTAGCAGAAACCGTGATGAGGCGGAGCCTATTCATCCACGGCAAACAAGTATAAATATAACCGCGTATTGCCGTCCCGACGCTCGAACGATGCTCCAGGATGTCCAAAGACAACCCCATGGGAGCCAGGAGGTCCTATGTAATATGTAATGCCCCTCAATCAATAAAATTTACCCCATAGCGCTATCTCACCCCAAACTCGAGATACATGCGAAAAAGTACCTACTATGTACTTACTACCAGGCTCAGAAAGCTCTGACGCTGACCCTCATGCGGTTAGCACTATATTAACCTCTTGATGGACGTGTGCCGTCACCATCATTTTGTGTCGATGTCTCCGACCATCACGGAGATATAACACCTAGAAACTCCAAATTTGACAGCCCCCTGTAGCCGCCCCCGTGCCAAGCACGCGGCTATAATTTTAAACTACGACTCATGTCACTAAGCTCAACCAACTTTAAAAATATGAAGCCTATCCATTGAAGCGTTCTAAAGGTATACCTAGATACCTACCTACGGACAAGAATCCCATGAAGATGCTGGCCCATGGCCGAGCGACTTCTCGCTCGGTCCAACTACCAAACTTGGAATACGAAGCACGCTGACCAAATTTTAGGTCGATATCCTCGTATGACCTGACATATTGCATCTCAAACATGAGCAAAATAGAGTCTCGCCTAGTGAAAAATGCGATGCCACTTTCTGCGGGCTAACGGGTAATCAAGTCGCCGCAGGCGTGGTTCTAGAAACATCGAGATTTTTCACCTTGAAAACGGTGCATACAAACTCCTAGATCTCCGCTCCCACTCGACCGATCGAGCTGAAATTTTCACAGGAGACTCTGGGCTACAGCCCCAAGGCCTCTGAGCACCTCATCTCCAGCGGGTCGCCAGAAACCCCATAAATGCACCAGGTCATCGATCGTGACCAAAATTGCACGGAGGTCCTCGACCACATTTCTGAGGCCTCTGCGTGGATGAAACGTCATATAAGATGCATGCGCAATATCGACCAATTTTGGTTCGGCAGCCTGACATACCGTTCTCTGTGTCCTGTGAATCCATAAAATGCTTCATACATAAACCTCTAACAAGTATTAGAAGTACATTCATATTTGTATGGCGCGTATCTCGCAAGACTAAAGTCGTCGCGCCTACTGGCGTTCAAGCGGCCGTATCTCCGACTCTATAAGTTGAACATGGAAAGTAAATAAATATATCACTGGGAAGCATATTTTATGGCCTACAACATTTTTTACTGTGTTCATTTTTGCGATGTCTTCTACCTTAAGTCGTCCACGTCGCATAAAAAAAGGTGTTGATTTTTTTTACTTGCCGCGGTTTTTCGGAAGTTGAGATGGTACTATCCCGAAGAATGTAAGTAAAAGGGTTCATACGCTAGGCTTTTTCCAGTGGGTTGTAACGCTTCTCCAGTATTCCAGGTCTTCCACACCCTCGAATTCCAGGAAGCGGAGAGTTGGACGGCGACTTTCGATATGTTATTAGGCACATCAAGTAAAATACATATGCAAGTTTCCAGCTTTACAATAATAATTACTTCCGGGTTCGAGCGACATTTGAACTAAAACTCCTGAGCTATAAATTTTAACCGAAAGGAGTATTGGATATTGGATTGATTTCATGCAGTATTATGATGAAAATAGCAATAATTAAACCACAATTAAAGTTAGTAATTATTGGTCTAGTCAAGCTAGAAACGTCACGCATAGTATGAAAACATCACTCAGATCTTGTGACTAACTACGGTAAATTAAGAACTCAGCCGACAGGACTCCAACCTCTCCTTATATTGAAGTGGATAATATAAAGCTGTCCTCTAGTCTCCAGTATCATATTTGTTTTACAAATCTGTTTTTCTAATGAAACAAATGGCGTTAACGAATATTTAATAAATCGTTCGCGCGAACGAGTGGCCATAAAGGCATGGATAATGATGAAATCGGTTCAAAAGCTGGGGCGAGTGATTGCCAGTAAAAATTACGGAGGAATGGAAATGAGTCTTACTGAGCAAATTGAATTATGCGATAAATCCGGTGTTCCTGAAATCGCTCCGTGACCGTGTAAAACATCTTTCCTTGCGTATAATGGCTTTTCGAATCAGCATTTTCGGTATTCCGTTAATTCCTCTGGTCTCATTCCTCGTAACTTATCAGCACTTATAACCACATATCATTAATTATAAACCGTTGTTCAATTTTATTTTTTAAGTAGAAAAACATTTACACTCACCTAACTTGTAACTGATTCGACTGCGTCGTCTAATTCCATAAATAAATCGTAAGCAACAGTTTTGAATTTTTTGGATCCGTTGCATGGAGGCGGCTGAGCATATCTACCATACATAGATAGTGTCGCAATAATTAAAAACTGACAATATTAATGAGTCCCAAATCAATAGCCATCATCCATAGTCCACAACATCCAATATATGATACAATTTGAAACGCAAAACACTCATTTGAGTTACCCCGTTAGATGTAAAGTTATATGACCGAATGATGGAACAATTAAAATGATGCTTGTTCCATTTACGTTGCACTGAAATTGCACCTCCAGAATTTTTTATAGCACTAACACTAGTCAAGTTTTTACAAATAGAAAACGCTAATATTCGTTGCAGATTTGATCTCCCAAATACGTTAGTGCCAGACAATGGTACGCAGTTCACTTTCTATATTCAAAAAATATAGAAAGCAAAATTGTTTCACCGCAAAATAAGGTGTAGAAGTCTGTATGATAGCCATCCGCATGTATCGGATAAACGGAATTTCTCGTTCTATGACGTACAACATTTTCTGTTTGCATTATTGCTGCGATTTCAATATATTGCTCCTCTATGAGTATTAGTCGTCTTGTTATATTTTCGAAAAGTCACGGGCGAAGTCAAAGGTACGTGGCCAATGTGATGGATACTCAACAAACTACCATTTCAAGAGTTATAAGGCGATACAAGAAAACTGGACAGTACTCTAGGAGGAATAGGCAAGGATGTAGAAGAGTTACTACAGCTGTGGAGGGCCGATTTTTACGAGTTACAGCCTTAAGGACTTGACATTGTACTGCTCGAGCACTTCGAATGGAATTCGTAGCACCTGGAAATGTAAATGTTTCTTTACAAACTGTTAGAAAGCGCCTACCGTGAAAGAATATACGACCAATGGTTTCAGCAACAGGCCCACATCTGACTAGGGCACGCTGGGTTGCTTGATTACAATTTGCTAGGGAGCACGCTGATTGGGGTCTTGAAGAATGGTCTAATGTACTCTTCACAGATGAATAGAGATTTTGCCTATACTCCTCTGATCGACGTATGCCAGTATACAGAAGTGAGCGTCATTTTCAATGCAACTTTCGTGAAACGGAAAGTTTTGGTGGTGGGTCATGATATGGGGAGGGACTTCTTTTCATGGGTGCACGCAGTTGGTGGCAGTCAATGACGGAATAATGACGGCCAATCGATACATAAAAGACACTCTGGAAGCCCATGTGATCCCATGTGGTTCTTTCATAGGTGATAATTTTAAACTAATGCACGATAGTGCACGACCACACGCGGCGAGGATAGTGACCGAGTATTTAGAAGAGGTTAATGTTACTGCACTGAATTGGTCAGCTCGGAGCCCTGATCTTAATCCTATCTAGCATGTATAGGAGCATTTAGGATGGGAAATTAAGCAAGATCAATTCCCATATAGGACATTGGACGAGCTTCAAAATAGACTGATGTTGATTTGGAACAATATGGACCAGGATTATATACACAAACTGTTTGAGGGGCGCCCAAGGCGAATATAAATAGTTATAAGAGCGAGAGGCGGAAATACACGCTATTAAAATTGATTGTTTTTTCCTGTAAGCAAATTTATTAAAATTGTGTTCAATTATCTGATAGTCTGTTTCTCAATATAAACTTAATCAACAATAACATGCTGTGCAAAAAAACTATTTCACTTCACTTCACTTTCACTTTCACTTTCAAAAAACTGTTTCACCCGTCCATCTTTCACAAAATAAGGTGTAGAAAGCTGGATGAATACTGTTTGTATTCTACTGTTTGTACTCATCCGCCCTTAGGCTAAATCAGAATTTCTCATTCGATAACGTCTAAAATTTTCTGTGTCTATTATTGCTGAATGGCGATTTCAATAAATGGCGCCTATGAGTATTATTCATCTTGTATATTTTCGAAAAGTCACGGATAAACAACAATATTTTGTTGCCCCCTTAGATGAGTGCAACCATAAATCCAACTAATAAACTGCCGTAACTCCAAGCATGATTTACCGATAGCCATTGACTAATTCCACATTATTGATTTGTCCGAGGGCGATTAACGGCGGGCTTAAAGAAAATTTAGTGCCATTTGAACGCAAACACTGGAATTGGATTGGATTGCGCCTTCTTTAACGGTAATGTTCTTTTAAGGATATATGCGATACTAATGATCCAATTGAATTAGACACTTAAATTATGTGAGCTAACGGCGGCAATTCGATTGGGCGGTCACACAGCCATCAATACGGCCAGTAATTACTCCACTGCCGGGGCGTATGTGTTACCAATGCAAATGGATATGGCTTACATGCACCACATTAATATCCTGTCATTCACGTGAATGGGCTGAGTGCCCTTAAGGAAGGGCGGTATTGCGTTACTAATTGGATCCGTGTTTGGATACGGAATTGATCAAAGATATTACCTACGCATTATAATGAGGATACTAGCACTGTCGACCATGTATATCGTGTTTTAAGGAACACTAGGTGAGCGTACATTAAACAGCATGGAATTGAAACGTACAAAACATAATGTCAAGGAGTGCAAAACAACCTACTTTTAAATGTGACTATTACAATGCAAATTCCTGTAGTAAAAACTTACTGCAATTGAATAAATTATTATAATAAACACTTTATATTTATATGTTAAAGGCAACAAGCACCAGGATGTGAAAATTGTAGAGAGGTAAATTTGAATTTTAGTGAGGTTTTCATTTTCTTGTTTTCCTCAGGACGATTTCTATTTTAGACTTAAAGTGTAATGTTGCTCCGACAAATAAAATGGAAACAAATAACATATATTTATGATACAGTATAATAAACTAGTTGTAATATAATGGCATGTCCCCGATATATAATTATATAAGGGATAGGGATTCAGATGAGTTGGATCCCCTCCGCTACATGGTCCAAGATCATGAAAATGCTGAGATAGAGGCTTTTAGCTTAAGGCGGCACAAAGGGCAGCTGATGAACTTGACCTCATCCTCAATACCGAACTACCAAATCATGACTCTCTCACCCAGTTGGAACCCGTTCGTTTGAAGTCCCAAATTAAAGCTGCAGAACACGCTCTAATTCTGCAACTTCACACGGATAAGCCGATGCATTATGATTTTTACCACACCATAAAAAGCTTCGCCTCATATATATATCGTATTTATTACTGTCACTTGTCTGTAGTAGTTAGTTTATAGTGCAGTATAGTAGTATTTCCTACTTGTGCGTCGAAATATCCCATTATGATCAATATGTGTTCCCTTGACACTATTTGTTTCACTCTACCTATGCAATCATAAGAAGCTTGCTTTTCTCTTCATTGGCATTTTATGTTGGAGCATCTACATTAATATTACTTATTGATCAATTTATTGATTTATTTTTGATGTGTAAACATCTGTTACGGCGATATGAGGGTAAATTTCGGGAAATGGGAGCGAAATGTGAAAGCGGATGTGACATCATAACCCATCAATTATCATGCACAGTACTTACCTACTAAATTAATTCAGCTACTACCTGATAGATGGCGTTTACAGCGTCAACTTCCATGGTGTGTGTGTATTGTATTACCTACTTTATTAAAAAGTCCTGATGTGAGTATCATATGACTGCTATATGCTTTGTTAAATCTCGTATACTTGGTGCTTTGTTAGGGCGACGGTTAGCGTGCACATGACAGTTATGGCAGCACATGGCCCGTGTGACAGTTAAAATATTAGGGTGTAGGTGAAATATTGTCATGAAATATATATAATATAAAATATTTTTTTTTATATTATTATTATGAAAAAACCGCATATCATTACCGAATACGAGATGTATCAGTCTCGAGTACTAGAAGACTCGCTCATTTTTATCTTTATACGTTAGTATCTGACACATGCTTTGTATTTTATTAATTATCTTTAAGTTTTTCTCTTATCATAAATAGTAGGGTCAAGTGGTGTAAAAATGAGACAACTTAAATTAAGGGTAAAAACAAGGTAAAAAATTAAATATTACTAAAATACGTATTAAATACCCAGAAAAATTACTAACTTATTGTTTACACTGTCTATATTCATATCCCATAATGAACTCATCAGTCAGAATTCATAACTACACGGAATTAATTATCTTTGCCACATTCATCATATGGGAACAAAAAACTTTTATTTTCCTGGCACGTTCTTTTAAAGCCATACCGAAGTTGACAATCGGATGGGTTCGGGAACAATCTTGTTTGAAACAAAAGATTTACGAGCAACGAATACGCGCCAGCATACTTTCGAATGTTAAGTAGTCCGCATGTTTGTGAATTTTCAATACAGGTGCAAATACGAGACAATAGAAAGTGCAAAAACGAAACATTCGGCGGCAAAAACGAGACTCCTCAAAACCACAATGCCAACGGTTTATCAAAAAAAAGGCGCCCTCACGATGAAAAAGATTTTGCGCAAGCTGTAAATCTAATTGAAGATAGAACGCTTTCTTTACGGGAAGCTGCTAAAAAGTTCTTAGTCGACGTTGTTGCAGTACTATTACGAAACAAGGGAGGAAAACTTCTTTAGCACCTGAACTGGAAATTGATTTAAGCACTAAAATTAAGATAATGGCGAAATGGGGCTTCGTTCTCACAAAAAATAAATATTGTGTACTGTTCAAACATACGTCCAAGAGAATCTTCGCACACAATTCAAAGGTAGCAGGCCTGGCAATGATTGGTTCAAAAGTTTTTGTCGGCAGCACAAACTAAGCCAAAAAAAGTTTGGAATATTTGAAATTTTGCATATTTGGAATCTGGACAAGATCAATTTTTCAGTGGACCCTCATATTATTAAAGGTGTAGCGTAAAAGGGCCATAAGGTTCATAAGAACATTGAGGGTTCAGGAAAGGAAAACACCACAGCATGTATTTCTGTGGGAAATTTTGTGTGAGGAATTTTCCTTCCACCACTAATAATTTTTCAAAAAAATTAGAATAAAGGTGCACATTTGTGGAGTAGCTGGAAAGGTTTAATTTCTACATCAATATTTTAATTTAATGTTCAATGTATCTGTTCAATCTATCAATAAATTATTTTATTTAAAGGTTCATGTGATCTGTCAAATACATTGTATACATGCTCCGAGAAAGGGTGGATGACGATTGCAATTTTTCAAGATTGGTACCGCAAATTCTGCCATTTGGTTTCTGAAAGACCGCTTCTCGTGATAATTGACAGACGCATATCACATCTAGACAAGGAAACAATTGAATTAGCCTTGCCTCAAAATGTCACATTATTGAAGCTTCCCCCACACACCACAGACCTCTTACAGTCACTTGATAAGGAAACAATTGAATTAGCCTTGCCTCAAAATGTCACATTATTGAAGCTTCCCCCACACACCACTGACCTCTTACAGCCACTTTATAATTGTTGCTTTGGTCCACTGAAACTCAAATGGAACAATGATCATCTTTTGAGAAAACGGGAGTATATCCTTGCAATAAAAATCGAAACCCCGTGCATCGTTTGGATTCGATAAAACTAAAAAAATACGAAAAACATAATACGGTCAAACACGTGTTAGACCCTTTTGAGGACACAAAAAACTAAGACATCGCTGAAGAACAGTTACCTGCTTTAGAAGGTAATAGTAGTGGATCCACACTTCTTCCAGAATGTACTGACTCTTCATCCAGAGAAATAACAGACAGTCCATCGTTTGAGACACTACTTTTATCAAAAATTGGCCATATCCAAAGGAGGAAAATAGATGCAAATGCGAAAGTTTTGACTTCTAAAGAATTTCTAGATGAAATAATGGAAGAGGAAAAGAAAAAGAAGCAAAAGCCAGGCACCAGTAGAAAACAACAACAAAGTAGCAGCAGTAGTGAAGACGATGGAGGGAATACTGTTATTTATCAGGACGAAAGCGTCTTGGAAAGGGTTACTTTATAAGACAACATAAATGAAGAAAATATGTCGATCGATTTTAAAAATTCCAAAGACTGTGAAATAGAAAAAGGAGATAAACTTATCAAAGATGATTATGCGCTTATCAAATTTGCATCTAAAACTAACTTAGTCTTTTATGTTGCACGAATTGATGTAGTAAGGGTAGACGAAGTTGATGTTAGTTATCTAAAACGCCAAGGCGATAAATATGTTTTTCCCAGAATTGTGGAGAAATGTGCTGCATTGAAGTCGGATATTTAAATAAAATTACCAGCTCCAAAACTGCAAGATGACACTTCACGCACGACAATGCAGTATATATTTTCAATAGATTTTACCAAATAAAATGTTAAATAGCTAAGGTACATGTACTACTAGTTTCGTTACTCAAAGAAAATACATATTTTGTTTGATTAATGTGTGGATATATTTTTCTATTTTTCTAGGAAAACTTATTTTCGGTACATATTTCCAATAATTTTGAAAAATTAATGTTGAAACTAAGTTCAGTTGATATATTTTTTTTACCTGTATTATCTCGTATTTCCCCTAGTTATCTAAACTGTATAGCCTCGCTCGTTTTTGTCAAAAGCAGAGGTTAAAAACGAGACACAATTTTAATTTTTAATTGCATTTTGGAAGCAAAGAAGAAAAAATTCAAGCTGGGAATCTGGTTTACCATCTAAGGTAAGGGATATTTGCTAAAAAAAATAATCAAATTGAAATAGTATTTTTTTCGGAAAGATCGAAAGATATGCATTGTCTCATGAATTTGTCTTGTTGAAAGAAATGAATTTGTCTCATATTTTCCTTCATATTTTCACCACTTGACACTACTCCTTCATTTCGTTCTTATCCCCTGCATAATAAAATACACGTTTACCCCTATCCATCGTTTCCTGGCTATCTTACTTCCTTCCCTACTTTTTGTAATAATAAATTTAAACCACTGCACTGGCGAGAATACACGACCTTTTAACTACGTCCCTTTCGTCTTCGATCAATCGAATCAACATTCACTTAAACAAACTACACAGCAATCAGGATTTGTAGTATGTAAAACTGCAATCCCATTGAATAATCTCTTCAAACGTTCAGCTATATACCCCCTATTGTATCTAATATTCCTGCCTCCTATACTATTTATGTATTCGAAGTTTCATTTTTATAGAAATGGGGTTTAAAGGAGTTCAAACTTAATTCCAGATTTCTTATTCCATGTGTGGAAATTCCGACAGCCCCAATATATCGCTGTCGAATATGTCGCCTCGGGCATGGACACCTCGATAATCACGTCGATAGGCAGTCGACTGGCGCCCCGTTCTATTCCGGAAACATGACTTTCGACTTTGCGTTCCGTGTTTATGTAAATTGGGGAGTGCACTTTGTGCCATCCCCATATATGCGCCTCGCGATAAAGCTCCCGGGATTTTCGGGAATTCGACACGGCTGATACAAGTGTAGATATAATAATACGTATGTTGTCGAAGTCGGTTATTTACCCGCGATCCCACTTCAAGTAGTCCACGGGGGACTTGGGGAAGATATCATTACGCATGTTTGCGCCACATATTCTTGGCGATTGAGGCGCTGCATGTTGCTGAACTGTAGACGACCTAACAATTATCAATGGAATTGTCCAATCGTATTACCAATGTAGTCCAATCAACGAAAGATTGATTTTTGAGAGGCACATGTGGATTTATTTATTTATTTGTTTAATTTGTGTAATTTGTTTAATTTGTTTAATTTCTTAGTTTGTTTGTTTGTTTGTTTTTTTGTTTGTTTGTCTGTTTGTCTGTTTGTCTGTCTGTCTGTCTGTCTGTCTGTCTGTCTGTCTGTCTGTCTGTCTGTCTGTCTGTCTGTCTGTCTGTCTGTCTGTCTGTCTGTCTGTCTGTCTGTCTGTCTGTCTGTCTGTCTGTCTGTCTGTCTGTCTGTCTGTCTGTCTGTCTGTCTGTCTGTCTGTCTGTCTGTCTGTCTGTCTGTCTGTCTGTCTGTCTGTCTGTCTGTCTGTCTGTCTGTCTGTCTGTCTGTCTGTCTGTCTGTCTGTCTGTCTGTCTGTCTGTCTGTCTGTCTGTCTGTCTGTCTGTCTGTCTGTCTGTCTGTCTGTCTGTCTGTCTGTCTGTCTGTCTGTCTGTCTGTCTGTCTGTCTGTCTGTCTGTCTGTCTGTCTGTCTGTCTGTCTGTCTGTCTGTCTGTCTGTCTGTCTGTCTGTCTGTCTGTCTGTCTGTCTGTCTGTCTGTCTGTCTGTCTGTCTGTCTGTCTGTCTGTCTGTCTGTCTGTCTGTCTGTCTGTCTGTCTGTCTGTCTGTCTGTCTGTCTGTCTGTCTGTCTGTCTGTCTGTCTGTCTGTCTGTCTGTCTGTCTGTCTGTCTGTCTGTCTGTCTGTCTGTCTGTCTGTCTGTCTGTCTGTCTGTCTGTCTGTGTGTTTGTTTGTTTGTTTGTTTGTTTGTTTGTTTGTTTGTTTGTTTGTTTGTTTGTTTGTTTGTTTGTTTGTTTGTTTGTTTGTTTGTTTGTTTGTTTGTTTGTTTGTTTGTTTGCTTGCTTGCTTGCTTGCTTGCTTGCTTGTTTGTTTGTTTGTTTGTTTGTTTGTTTGTTTGTTTGTTGGTTGGTTCTTTCGCTCGTCCGTCCGTCCGTCTGTTTGTTCGTTCCTTCATTCATTCATTCATTCATTCATTCATTCATTCATTTATTTATTTAAATTATTTGTTATATAATCACTGTTTTGTGTTATATTAACAGGATTGCACCCCGTTACAGATTACAATATAATCAAATTGTTTCATCGAGGTTTAAAATACCTTGCAAAAAGGGTTCGCCCATTTCAAATTCTGAGAAGTTTATTATCGAATGCTACCTACAAGTTCATTAATGCGTATTTTTGTGGAATACTACAATTATTTGGAATAATATATAATATGGGAGAGGCCAAAGTACAGTCCTGAAAATCACCTGGCGGCAAGGCGACACGAGTGCATACTTTCCTGTGACTACTATCAAATTACGGGTTGGCGCGCCATTCCTAGACAAATACAGCCTTGTAGTTGTAAATGTCTGACGTCTGCGACATTCCAAAAAGAGAACAATTATTCCTTTGTATCATGGAAACGTATCGCGTCTCTTAGCTATTCATGAAATTATATGAGATAGCCACAGTAGCTGGTAATGTAACTGGCGTATTCTATTGCATAAACAAAATAACCTTTTCCTTGTTTCATTCAAGCATAACCTTTGTACTATCCATGCAAGCAAGATAAATAGCTAACATACTAATTCGTTTCATGTTCCATTTAATTTCGTTTCTGTTTTAGGAATGATGCACGCTGGGTGGTTGCAAGCCATACGGTGGTTGCAAGCCATCCCTCCGTATGAACACGGAGACATCGCAACGGAAACAATATTTAAACAGGCAAAACCAATAAAACTATCGTGTAATGGATTACGGTGGCGAAAGCCGTCATCAAGGAATTACTATGACTATCAATACTTGTTTTGTATATTATGTTACCAATGATATCAATTTTTGTTGCCCTTTGAGAGCAATTTAGCAGCTATTTTGTTACCCTCTATAAATGTATAGAGAACTTACGAGTGTGCAAACTCTGGTGTACTAACACGAGACCTATGGTCTACCATACCACCAAATGTCATTTCGTTCCCACCTTTTCCGATCTAAAACCCCCCTTAGACTATTATTTTATTACAAGTATTAATGCACATCAAACAAGTACTGTAAGGTAGTAAACACTGAATCTGACATTTATCGAAACAATAAACAGTGACTGTCAAGCAAAAGTATTTTCCGTATTTTCGCAGGACTATTCGTTTATGACCGCGGGGATATAAGTAATATATTTACAAAAACCTCATCCGTGCCCGCTGCCGCGCATTATGAGGTTTGGCAGCGCAAGTGATAGATGTGCAGCCTGTATATGTATTGTGCGGTGGCGGTGTCTGCAGTATTTGGATTTATGTTTTGTTGTAATCAGGCTTGGGCCTGTTGAGGCGCATTGATTGATTGTCGGCGGAGAGCTGGCTGCATTGCTGGTTCTATATTTACTAGTTACTGATAGGACCGCGTACAAGTAGCGACATGATGAAATATTTTCTTCGGTTTTGACGTCATTAGTTTTTATCCACCTAGTGTACAAAATCAGTTTTTACGGAAAATTATAGCATTATATTAAATATAAAAGTATTGAAATATACCATGCAAGGCAAAATTAGAGGGCATTAATTTTTTACTTATGATTTAAATTTAGAATAATTGACTGGTCGATTTTCAATATCTCTTTTTTAGATTATAGCGTTTTAAATTATTAATAGCAATATATTTTGTTGAGATTATACAGGGTAAATTAGAGAAGTACAATTTAATTATACAGGGTAAAATAGAGAAGTATGTGTGCTAAAGGATTTTTTCAGTTAAGTGGATAGAATTGAGATTTACCTGCATGTTAGTTTTTCCATATCTTGGATAGCTTCGGGATTTTGCTTTTCTTCAAATCGTTATATTTCTATAAAAAAATAATTACTTTAGTTATCTAGCCATTAGTTTAGATTTTAAGACAGAATTATTATTATGGTAACTGTACACGCCATTCTGTCAGATACAAGTAAACAATACCAGGACGTTATTTAAGTGACGAGAAACTAAGTAGGACACTTGGAATGTTAAGAGGCTGACTGCGTCAAGTTGATCACGCGGACGGTTTTTATGTTTCTCCGAGTGTTATAAGTATACAAGATTTAATGCAACAATATTTTAAGACGTCCAGGACAAGGTCGAAATTGGAAAACTACAAGACGTCAAGATATGAGAAAGTTTTATTTCTTTGGTGGCTGGAAGGACACCAGCAACCTCTTCATCCGTAATAGTCCAGTTTTCAAAGCATTTCAGTTGAACTTTTGATGCGTGTTTTTATAACAGGCGTGTTTTTTATTTGTGTCCGACGCTGTAGAACACGATTTTGGGAACTTTATTAGCCCACTATCGAAACATATCAGCTCGCAAATGTTGTATTATCTGTTAATGGTAAAAATACATGAAGAAAATAGTCAGTTCTATTGTTTCACAAAATATCAGCATTCGCTGATTCAAAGACTCAAGTGGAATTCCATCTAGAGAAAGCAAAAAAATCCCCACGTCGTGATTGAGGATCGTGCCAATCATGAGGATAGATTTTTCCGGGAGAAAGAAACAAAATATATGCAACTGATAAGAAATAAAATATTCTTATATATTAAAAGGAGCACCATCAGCTTATAATTTTGCTGCATATCGCCCTCTTGGCGGGAGCATTGACATTTGAATAACCATCAATTTTAACTAGTATATCAGTCAATTACAATATAATTGAATACCGGTTCTGGATATCATATGGCGCCTTTATAACATATAATAGCCATATAAAACCTAATAATACACTGTGAAAAATGACCTAACTGACCTACTCATTTGAAAAAACATTTGTGAGAACAGCTTTTCTATTTGCTGTAAATTAAAAAAAAATAGCGTAAGAGAGAGTGCTAATTGTCGTAAGTAAAATCATTCCCGTAAAAGAACACACTTGCTGCTACTGGACTATGAATTTATCACTAATCAAAAAATTAATTAATATCATGTGCAACTGATTTTAGGTAGTTACTATTAAAGTACAAGTTGTCGTATCTTTGGGCTTTTGAATCAACTGCCCTGTTAATTTATTTCAGCATCTTCTACTTTCAGCCAACTAACAGAGCTAGTTGCCACCGTTTACCCAGAGCTTGCAATAAACACTTTTCGTTCGATATTACAAGCTTCGGCCACCTTCGGCTTTTCCCGGTCGGTTATGGCTAAACCATATCTACTGCCATGCTTCTTATCTCATTTTGTAATATTTGTATTGCGTCGTGAGTCATGAGGGAATGTCAGTGGTGTTTTGTGGTTATATAAGTTGTGTTTATTGTGTTTTGTTTCGCGGGGATTGCTATATAGCGAAATAGACTGACTGGATGAATGGACAGATCATATCTTTGTTCTATATTTTATATTCGAGTGTTTAATTTTGAGTATAGGTTCATTTTTACAATACTTAAATATACTTCCAGTATAAGTATAACAATTAGGCCATTTTTATTTTCATAATTATTATTATATTCTTGTTTTCTCGTTATTATATTCTTGTACTCTCTAGTTTTGTATTACTGCAATACAAGTATTTGATATTTATTTTATATAAAATATATTAGAATAATATAATACATATTAGATTTTAATTCTGAGCTAAGTATACCTGTAGCATATTTACATTCATCATGCTTTTAGTGTAAGCAAAGTTTACGTAAACTTTGGTATAAGCATGACATTGTCTTTGGCCATTTTTCTATATTTATAATTTTATTATATTTAGTTTGGTATTCCTGCAATATAAGTACCTTTGTATGCTAACAAAAATTTAATATTTATAAATCTTCTTTCTTTCATCGAAAATCGTGTGTTTGATTCCTGCGCAGTCAAACATTTTTAAACGATAATAATAAACTTACTACGTAATGCATACGGATTCTTGCAATTTGATACGTAGACATAATTGTTATTAAGTACCTGAAAAAATAACAATAAAAAGTTAAAATTGAAAAGTTAACAATCATGATACTTAGCCTGATTTTTTAAAATTTCATACGGAACAACTTCCTTAATGCACAGCAGCTTAGGAGCGAAAATATACACCAGAACGTGAAAAAAGGATTTTTTTCTTATAAATTATTAATTACAATATTAAGCATAAAGAAATAAAAAAACTTGCCTGTATGTCAAAAATTAATTCTCTGTCTCAGCCCTGACAACTGATCTATAAATCGTATATAAATTAATTGTTTGCAAGTTAGGAGAAATTATACTTAATAAACTAAATCTATTTTGTCTTATAACTAAAATGTACCGGCAGCGAATTCCAAACCACCCCGAGTATCGGTTAAAAGTTCATGAGGGTGAAAACCGGTATGAAGAAGTTATTTTAAAGCCATCACACGATTTCTAGAACAGCTATAACTACATGACGTCTGTTGGCTGCTG
Organism: Tetropium fuscum; assembly: GCA_964058915.1. Lineage (NCBI taxonomy): Eukaryota > Metazoa > Arthropoda > Insecta > Coleoptera > Cerambycidae > Tetropium > Tetropium fuscum. The sequence goes on along the minus strand of CAXKVY010008967.1, from coordinate 14,637 downwards.
ATAAAAAAAATTGAAAAGCTGTAGCGACCCGCTCAATCGACTAATGGCTTCTGACACGCATCCTTCGACACGCACCACCACCGCTGTGCTGCGTCCCCATGCATATGCAAAGTGCGAATATGTCATGAAATATGTAGCCGCCGCCCAGGCCGTGCTTTTTTGCTCTCGAGCCGCTAATCCGGTTACAGAAACACTGCAATATTCTTAGGGCCCCGGCCTCGAGCGTTATCCCGTGCATTATTCAGCGTGGACTATGCCCTTCCTTTAACCGATTTTTGTTTTTACCACACGCTAGCGTCTTGTTTTATCTCAAGACACTAATCGCTTCGTGGCGCCATCTTTAGGAGGGTTGCTGTCAAAAGGCTACTGTTTATCCACTACATTATAACTGAAGAGATTATTATCTGTGATGCTCATAATGTGTTTCTAAATAAGCGGGTTTATAAATAAATATAGCAGTAGTTTCATAGTTTACATAAATTTTAAACTTCGCAATTCTCTTCAAGTTTCAAAACAAGTCTGGTTTTTTTATATTTCATGCGAGATGGTAATTGTAATTGTAATTGTTACCTTCTAGGTAACAATTACGTCATCCCCACCATCCGCCATCCGTCAATACGTTTCCGTCATCCCCACCACTGAGCTCGCTTGAGGAAGGGGAAATAATCATAAAAATTGGGCACTTTCCAGTTTTTGGTCTTTAACTACTTTCTTGTTGGTTTTAGCGCAATATGATTCGTGTAAAAGTTGTAGACGATAAAATTCCCTACTATACTTTTTTTTACAAGTAATGGTGACGAAGCTATGGTGCACTGAAGAAAGGGTAAAATCGTGACGAGCAAAATTTTCACATTCTCGTCACATTGGAGGGCAAAAATACTATGGAAGACGGTGGTAGCGTCAAAGTTCCCATAATCAAAGTTGTCGAGAATTTGCTTAACATTCAAATCCATATTTCCAACAAAATCTTATGAACAATGCCAAGGAGTGGGGGGTCATCTACGAGAAAATGAGAAAATATCGTGTTTCAAGTTAATCCCAAAAATCCTGTTAGGTATGATATTTCCATTCATATTTATGTCTATACATATTATAATGATCAATTGATCAAATTGGTTTGATTTCATTTATCAATTATTTATCGATTTCAATTTCCACCATTCACCATCCAACTCTCCACCATTTTTTAATTTTTTTATTATAATAAATGCATAAAGTTTATAAAGAAAGGTAATTATTAAAGTAAATAATTAAATAAATTCCCAATATAATAAAAACTTAAAACTAGTGGGCTGGCAATTTAGTTCCATCTTCATCGTTTGGTCATGGTTTAGAGTGGTGCATGAAATTATTTTCAGCAAGGCTGATGGAGGACAACGAGGGATGCCGTTGTCCGCATCTCGTTGTCTGCACCGGCCTCTGCTACTCCTGGACCATCCCCAATCCAATGGGTTTTGGACTTTCCCATCCACGCCATGACTTGGTGGTAAGTTCTGAGTGAGTGAAAGTGTGCCGCATTTGACGTGGGTGGTAGCTTGGCCAGATTGAGCCTTGTTGAGCTGCTCAAGAACTTGGAGTGGCGCAGGGCGCTGATGGATTGATCTTGCTCCCCACCATACAGAGCCAACAGGATCAGTTCTCCTACCTCTGAAATGTCTGTGACACCGGCATCTGGATCCATGAATACCTGGGCGATCTCTACTAAAATGGGGTTCCTGTGGAAGAGCATGCAAAATTTATTCTGGCCAAATCCGACGATGTTAGATGTAGTATCATATCCACTTATCGCGTGGAGAAGGAGAATATTTTGAACAAGATGCTGGGGAGTAAAATGCATATGTCGAATTTCCTCTTCCAGGTTTGTGAAGATAAATGTTGCAAGTCTTAGGTGAAGTACCAATCTCGCCCACGATTGAAATAACCTCATATTCTGATGGTAACGATTTTGCAGTGAAATGTGAAAATTTTGCCAAAGATGATTTTACCCTTTCTTCAGTGCCCCTAGCTCCGCAAGAAGCGTCTTGCGCTAAAAGGCACAACAAAGGCGTTATAGCCCAAAAACTGGAAGAAATTCAGATTTTTAACTGTTATTTCCCCCTCCCCAAGCGAGCTCTTGGGTATGACGGAAACTTGGAATTGTTATATTCCAATTATCTCGAACAACATATAAAAAAACCAGACGTGTCAGACCTATTGAGGGACGCCCTTTTTAAGTCTCTAGCGACTGAAGTATGGGGGGGATTCGTAATAAAATATTCACTAGACGGGATTTTTTAAAATCTGCACCTAAAGGAGATTACAAATGTTGTAATTTTTTTCGTTATTTGTCCATGAAGTCGATCTTACGATTTTTCCTACCTCCAAATTAGCTGCATTAGTGTAGGAGGTCATAGGCGAACTTGCATTTCTGGGTACTCTTAGAAAGAGGTGCGGATGCGGAGAATCGACTCGAGTGACGGTATATCGAAATGTCTTTTGTTTTTCTATATATGATATTTTGATAATGGGACAAGAAATTTAAAAAACCGTAATTTTGTTAATAGTCCAGCATATAGGGAGTTTTGCCCTGCAAAATGTGGCGTAGCGACAATTTTTAAATATGTTGTTCAGACCTCGGCCTTGAAAAAAAATGCAAGTTTTCGGCCTTGGGAATGAAACGCTCGAACCGCCATCTTGAGTAAAAGGTCCAAATAATTAGTTTTTTGAAAATAACTACGCAACGATTGATCCAACAAAGATGTCTTTAACAAAGTTAAAAAATTCCTTACATTTTTTGTAAAACATTTTTTTGTTTGTCTAATATGTAACGAATTACAGCGGCGGAAAGATGAACATTTTCCCAATAAACCGTAAAACCCCATTTCTGACGATAAATTTAGAAATAAAAATTTTTGCACACCAAAGTAAGATTACACAAATTAATTTTCTTACCACCATAGGCGCAGTGGGGTAACATAACATAATATAGTACTTTTTTTAAATATTTCAATATTATTAATTATTTCAATAAATATTTTAATATTAGAGTGCCCAGAATATTGACGTGACATAACAATATCTTTAATCTCCCTAGCTAATACCGATATTCTTAAAGCGTGTCCTTTATACCAGATGATTTATATTTATTGCAACATTGAGGGCAGGGTTGATATATTTTTTTGTAAAATTAAGAATTGAAAACTATTTACAACTAGTCGTAGTATGTTTTAATATTTACATATAAGTTCTTTGTTCAAATGTACCATATTTTTTACTACTATTTTATTTTTACCGTTACCATGTTTACTGTTTTTATTGTTACCGTTTTTATTGCTATCATTTTTATCTTATCATTTTAATTTTTACCATTTTATTTCAATTTACCATCGTATCCTGTAATTGGGCCTGTAATTGGACACTTACAGAATAATTTAGAATGACAAGAGAAACATATTTTTTTGTTTTCCATGGCACACTGCACTCGAAGTTAATTTTAATTCAACAATATTTTTAAATATCTCTAAATAACTCAAGAGCCGTCCAATTTATCTATAGGAAACTACATATGGGTCGAAAAGTAATCAAAAGAGGAAGCGATTTGGATTATAAATACAGTATGTCCCATTTAAAATAAGACACTTATTGAAGGTCGAAGTAGTCAAAGTTTGACATCAGTTATTGGATACCCTTTGCATTTTGGAGCATTTCTAGTTTATACATACATAAGCTCCATGTCTTTTTAATATGTGGAACAAAAATTGGTTCTTGAAAGTTACCATAGCGAAAGTGATTAATTTCTAATATACGGGTTGTTTTCGCATAAGATTTTATTAAAATCGAAATATCTCAAAACCTATTGGTTTTAGGGATAGGAAATAGTATTGAAAGTTACCTTAAAATAATGAGTATAATTGTATAAGTTGTTGTCGCCTTTCGGTATAACCGGAAGTGGCAAATACACGGCAATATTTTCATTGAATAGAGCATCCCTGAAAACCCCTCTGTGCAAATTGTCAGTTCCAAAATATATGTGGTTTCCCAGAAACGTCTAATAGGCCACTCACCGTGATGTACCCGGTGATGTACTGCACTGTTACTTTATTGGATATATACATACATATATATATATATATATATATATATATATATATATATATATATATATATATATATATATATATATATATATATATATATATATATATATATATATATATATATATATATATATATATATATATATATATATATATATATATATATATATATGTATGTATATATCCAATAAAGTAACAGTGCAGTAAAGGATATTAGTAGCGCATGTATAGTAATTACCTTATGTAAATACCAGTTAGACTCCAGTATCCGTGAGCATATAATATGAATTTTATGTGATTTAAAGCAGTTTCTTTTGGCGTCAATATATTCACGTGGAAATATATGGCCTGTGTGTATTACAGAAAGGCCGTAGATCGTCTTATTGTTATAGCTTATGTGCTAGATTAGCTTTCCATTCAGCGTTATTATTGCGAAGCAACTTTCCCTGACACGGAGAAAGTCTCTATAGTGTTTATCAGGCGGGAAAAGTTATCTGTCTATTTTTATAGGCCTTTCAGAGGCAAATAGACTCGAAAACTACATAGTTTGTATGGTTTAAATGGAGGCGAATGGGCCTTATTGATTTTGAAACCGTTATCGGGGTAGCAAATTGCCCGAGTTAAGGTGCAATACTAGCAGCGTAACGGCGAGGAAGTTGCCACTTGAAAAGTATTATTTACTTTTATCGAGACAAGCCTTACATAACGAGGGGCTTAGACAAACTCGAGGACGTTTCGGAGATGTTATGCTGTTGCGGCGACGGCGTGTTATGCAGCGTTTACTGTGGGCGTCGGCAGCCCTGAAATATTCATCTTTCCGGTGCTACTCAATTCTCTAAGAAAACATCGCATGTAGCAGTTTCCAACTTTAACAATTCCACAACTTTCTAGTATATATTATCAAGAATTCCTCGCCTTTTGGATACTGCGGCCCGGACCGCTCCCTTTGAAAAATGATAAGGGTTTGTACTGTACCCACCCCCCTTCCCGGCGCGCTCTGATGAATAATGAATTTTATTACCTTCTTTAGGAAGTGAGTCGAAAGTAATTTATACGGGCAGGAATTTTGCGTTAATTATTAAATACTTGTGGCCCCTGCGGCTCCGCCAAAAGTTTAATTTAAATTCTGCGAAGTCTTTGCTGTTTATTTCTTCCCCTAGTCATATTAACTTGTATGCCTGATTTACGATAAACTGACAATTACAGTATGGGAGCCATCTGTTGCCAGCGCATCTAGTTTTTAACTAGGTACATTTATCATCAAATGCAGTTCCCAGTTATTTCTGAAGATCATTATTTACATCATTTTCTAAGGATTCTTCTCAAGTGTGTCTAAAGTCCTCCACTACAAATTTTCAAAACATTTAATTTGGTTGGCTTTCACCTAATATATACAATCAGAGGCACAAAATTTGATCCATCTAAAATTTACCAAAAATTCATTTGAAAATATTTTCCTAACTATGAGTTCGCTTTAATTGATTTTTTTTTTAAATTGTAGGTGTGTTCGTGCGGAATGCAGATGTGCTACTGAATTTCAGCTCAATTTTAAATTTTGACCATATACAAGGTGTACGAATTACATTGGATTTTTGCATAAAGTTTGCAACACTCTGTGGTAAGTGCAAGCAATAAGAAGATGAAAATTTTGGTACAGAACTTTAGCGTAGTCTCTTCTTCGTGACAACAATTCATTCTTTAATTCTTAATATAATAATTTTTTAATTCTTGTCAATATCTCTATTAATAGGATAAGTTTTTCAATTTATAATTAACATTAACTTTTAACTTCACAAACAAAGAACCAACATACAAAATTTCTCGATAATGAATGTAACAATATTTTAAAATTAACAACAAAAATAAACTTTAAAAAAACAGTTAATATCTTGTATTGCCTCCCCGAGCAAGAGTTACAGCTTCCATGCGCCTCAGCATCCCTTCAAATAAATGACGAATGGCACCTTAGTCACATTCATCCCATGCTTGTACGACAGCTGCACTAAGCTCCCTCAGGTTCACAGGAGCAGGAACTTGGGCTCGAACACATCTTCCTACCATGTCCCAAACATGTTTGATATGGTTAAGATCTGGGCTTCTGGCAGCCATACGGTTAACATCAACCTGATCCATATACTCGGAAACGATTCTTGCCAGATGTGGACGGGCAGTATCACGCATTAGCATGGAATTGTTTCCAATAAATGGGACAAAAGGCACAACATGTGGTTCCAAAATGTCAGTAATATACCTATCAGCAGTTACCACCACTAACTCTGTACGAGCTTCAAGACTAATTCCTCCCCACACCATAATTGAGCTACCACCAAAACTGAGCCTTGGCACAACATTGCACTCTGCAAACCTTTCGCCACCTCTTCGCCATACTCTGTGACGGCCATTTGGAGATAAAATGCAAAATCTCGATTAATCAGTGAACCGGATTTTACCCCATTCCTCAATTCCCCAATTTTGGTCTCCACGGGCGAAAAGAAGGCGCTGTCTACGATGTTCTTTAGTCAGCAATGGGCCATTGGCAGGTCTTCTTGCCTTTAAGCCAACTTCATTTAGCCTTCTTCTCACAGTTCTTACACTAATATCTACACCACGTACATGTTGTACACGTGTAAAGCATTCCGCTCACTAACTGAAGTAGAGTCCCTGTTTCGTAGTATTCTTAAGGCTAAAAAACGGTCGTCCTGCTGAGTTGTACATCTTTTTCTTCCTAATATCATTCTTCTGGTGTATTCTCCAGTTTCTCGAAACTGTTCCACGGCTCTTTGCATACTACATCATCTCGAAACACCTAGAACTTGTGCCGCATAGTATTGTGACCTCCCTTCCTGTATTAAAGTTATGGCTCTGGCGGCGCCAGTTGCACTTAAGACCATTATTTCTGTTTATTGTTTACCGTTACTTTGTTATAATTCAGACCAAATCGCAACAATTAACTTAGAAACACTAGCGACACTTGTCAAAAGAAAAACAAATGAAGATGCTAAAGCAACTTTGAAAAAACCCATTGGCAATTGCATTGAGAATTACCATGACACATAGTCATTATTTTAATTAATCATATCTTCCCTATTAATAAAGATATTGACATGAATGAAAAAATGAATTGTTAAGAAGAGACTACGCTAAAGTTCTGTACCAAAATTTTATCTTTTTATTACTTGCACTTACCACAGAGTGTTGTAAACTTTATGCAAAAATCCAATGTAATTGGTACACCTTGTACTTGGTCAAAATTTAAAATTGAGCTGAAATGGTGCACATCAGTAGCACATCTGCATTCCGCACGAACAAACCTACAATTTCAAAAAAATCATGTAAATCGAACCTATAGTATTGTTAGGAAAATATTTTCAAGGTTTTAAGTTCTTTGCTATTCATATTTGATTTGCGAAAAGAAATCTTGGGTTTGTAGCAATTCATTACATAGAGAAATAAGCAAATAGATGAATAATAAGGAAGAATAATTAATAATCCTTAGAAAATTATGTAAATAATGATCTTCAGAAATAACTGGGAACTGCATTTGATAATAATAATTCCTTATTACCCAAGAATTTTTAAAGTGCTGTAACTTGAGTTTGCCTTATTCAAATTTAACTAACGATGGCTCATTATAAAGGGCTATTTAACCCGATTTATGATTTTTATGAACGACTCAAATTTATATGTCCATAGGTAGGGATCGCTATTCAAAAATGTCATATTCGGCTCGTTTTGTTTGAAGTAAAATGCAACCTTAAATGCAATAGCTTTTATTACGGTGTTTAATAGCCCATTCGTTAAGGAAAATGAATTAAATCTCCTTCGGTTTTGGAATTACGTTTAATTCTCTAAATCAAATTAACTTGCTCTAATATGAACACTAAATCTTAAAAATATACAAAATTACCTATAACTGGCCGTTTCTTGATTTTATAATTTTTGCTAATAATTAGTGGTTCATTATTATTTCATTCTTATTACCAAATGCATCAAAATTTAATAATTTTTGTTTGTTAATACGGTAGGTATTAATTTATAGCGAAGCAACAAACTCTAAATTAATACCTACAATATTTACAGTATTTAGAAGGATTCGAGTATTACAACAAGAACATAAAGACTATAATAATTTTATATGATTTTATATGATTATTTGAAAAATATTCTGCAAAAATTAACTGCACACCTTTGTCTGACAAATATACTTCGTAGACGAAATCTAAATAAATATTCTGATAATATAAAATATAAATATAGTATCAGGATTTTTTTTTAATTTTTATTTAAAGTTTATTATTTATTATTCATCTAAAATAGTTATTTTTTATTATTTTATTGTTCAATTAAGATATGGTTCCATACTTTATTTAATAAATGTTATAACATAATTATGAAAAAAATTATACACCAACAGCGAAACGTACGCTCTAATTTTTATATTTGAATTAGCATTTTTAATGGAAGCCTAGCAGCGGATGTAATAATCTAAATTCATCACGTCTCGAGAACATGTTATTTTGTGTGTCAACTTCCATCTGAGAATTCTATGGAAAATATCCACTATATGTGCTGCTTGCACGTAATTCCGAACTTACAGTGATACGTGCAAAGACGGGTATCGGAAGCATTCACTGCAACCGGCGGCGTGGAGTACGGGGACACACAACCGCCCACTGATTAGGAGTATAGGTGTATCGCGGGCTTTTACTTTAAGCCCGCACGTGCACAAGGGCCTAGTCGTTTGCATCCCTGCAGGTAATCAGTTCCTGACCCAATTACCGCGGTCGGCAACAGCACCTCAAGTACCCCTGGAACACAACATACCAGTCACTCGAGTACAGGTTTTGCTTGAGTGCCTCTGCGAGTTTTACAATTTTGCATTATAATGAACGCTCACTGCCTCACATTGTTCCCGCACATCGGTTCGCTGCCAGTTGCCGATTATAATATGTTGCCGTGCTAGCCACATCCGCTCTCGGTATGCGAGAAATATTGACAGGTAATGTAGAAAAACTGCAGTGCATAAAATTCCGACGACTTTTAATTAAAATCAACAAGACAGTGTTATCACATTATTCGAAATAGACTTTTTCTCATTTTGACATGTGAAGTGACACCTTTCAAAACCCTTTGACGTTAGGCAACGTCATACTTTTCACAACCAGTTACGAAAAGTAAAATATTACGCAACTGATTTTGTAAAGTTCATTTTATAGTAGGTCATTTAGACCTGACAAGCTATGAAAGTGACAAGCTGTCACAGCGTTATAACCTACGGGATTGTTTTTAAACGTATAAAATTCAGTTTTCTTCTCATAAAATATAAAATTGGTGAAAATTAGAAAAAATCTTGTATGAAACACGTTGAGACACTATTTTGTGTAACTCGCATCCTTTTGCGGAAACAAACCGAAATCTTCCTGTTACGCAAAATAGTACTTTTCCCAACTGGTTACATAACATATTTTCATATATCTAAACATGCCTCCTAGGTTCATGAACTCACTTGACCTTGAAACTCCCCTTAGTTTCGAGAGTGGGAGGAATGTAGCCAAAAATTCCCAATGATTCACTACTTTAACTTTATTTGTATGATATACATCTGTAAAACATTGAATGAGCTCGATAATAATCAGTATTTCCTCTATTCGGTACTTTCAATATAAAGTAGGTATGTCATTATTAATTCCCTATTCTATTTCCAGGTAGGTCAGAAACCATCACCAGAGTCTGCTAGAGCAAGCCAAGGTAAGCCAATATTATTATAGAAGTACAAAAATACAAAAATTAATAACTCAGAACGTGTCCACATATTGAACTTAGACATATCGGATTTCCGCAGGGTTCAATAAGTAGGCCTTTGTTTACTTTTTGTTTTTATCTCATTGACAGTTGCCGTATCTTGTAGTTGGGTCTATTCCAGTCATTCCGCGTCTCTCTTCCTTCGCCTTCTCCTTCTTTCCGCCCGTTCTCTCTTCAAGTCGCACTCTTGGTAGATTGTTTCACAGTTGGCCCTGCCGAGGCCCAGTATGGATGCCTTAAGAGTATCCAACATGGTGATAGCTGATGCTTTGCTAGTCACTAATCGTCCAGAGAGCCAACTCATCCCCAAACTGAAAAATACAGACTTGTAATTTATTCTAAACATATTCCCTGAAAGCTACCTCCACATTGGGACTATGATTTTCTCTGTCCCTTGCAGCGTCCTGGAGAACTTGTTGTTGTCGCAGACGCTTTTTCTTAGACAGGCGCCGTCATCATTGCTTGCAACCAGTGCTGCTTCAATAGACACTAAAACTCTTCTAGCCAGTTCATTCAATGCTTGATTGTCAGGATTTGTGATAGTAGGTATATCCCTCCTCAACCTAAATTTAAATGTGTCTTCCCCAGTTGCTGTTCCACCATCTGCACCTGTAGCAGTTGCCCCATCGGTGCCAGTGGCACCATCACCTGCCGCTGTGGTACCTCCTCCGGTTCCAGTACCTGGAGCAGTACTACCTGTAGCACCTCCGCCTGTGCTCGTACCGCCACCAGTGCTACCTCCCCCACCATCAGCACCAGTACTTGTTGGTGCTCCCGCGCCTGTACTAGTAGAGCCTCCACCTGTACTGGTAGTACCTCCCCCACCGTCAGCACCAGTACTCGTAGAGCCTACACCTGTACTGGTACTACCTCCCCCTGTACTGGTTGTACCACCTCCTGTACTGGGCGCATCGCCTCCCGTAGATCCCCCTCCTGTATCCGTGGCACCACCACCCGTTCCAGCGTCAGTACCATCACCCCCAGTAGCTGTCATACCCCCACCACCGTTACCTGTACTAGTCATACCTCCCTGGCCCGTGGCCGTTGGATTCATACTCATGGGCATCATCATGCTGGCTGCTGTGGTTGTAGCGTTGTTGTTCTGCAATATATGAAAGTGAAACTTAACGGTAGAAAGTTGTAACTTGGCAAAGAGGCAGTATGTCCTATATTTAAATATATTTGTCAAATCGGTAATTGTTTTCGATATACTAACAACGATTTAATTCTAAATCTAAATACGTTAATATATGAATAAAAAATAGTATATTTTTTATGAGGGTGCTCACAATACTGGAGCAATTTAAGGGCCAACACATATATAGCATTTGATATTAAATTACATAGAAAATAAGTTACACAAAATATTTATTGTATATTTAGCTCCTAATATAGTTCCTAATAGTACAGTCTAATAGTACAATCTAGTTGCCAATATTTTTTGTATCTAGTATCACATCAATATTATCAACGGTTATCGACACTTCATGTAAAAATTTTGCCTGAACATTTTCAAACATGCCCAATGTCCCTTTGTGACTATTCATTGGTTACTTTCCCTATTTTTTCCTACTGAAATGTACTCACCACGGCTGAGATGCACATGATAACATGAACGATGAACATGCCGAACGACAGGAAAGCTAGGGCAGTTAGCGCTATATCGAATAAGTCAGACAAATCGTGCTCTTTGTCGCTGTGACCTTCTTCGTGGTGATATTTGGGTGGGTAACTATGATATACATGCTCATCCTCCACAGCCGCGTGACCTCCGTCAAATGCTGAATGGCCTGGAATTTGTTAATTTTTCGTAATGATTATAATTACTATTCTTAATATTTCTTTAAGCATCATGATAAATTTTCAACAACAAAAAGTTAAGTTAGTATAATAGGTATATAGTTGTCCATTTAAATAAGCTACAATATATATCGTATATTTTTTGCTTGAGGGTCTAAAAGCTCTCATTAAAGGCTTACCACCGCCGCCGGTTTCATGAGCCGCGTATCCACTCTCCTGATATTCCCCATGTGTCCCAAATCCTCCGCCACCTCCGCCGTAGTATCCTGCACCTCCACCGTGGGGGTGACCTCCGCTCGCGCCATGTTGATATCCTGCACCACCGCCATGTTGGTGCTCCAAACCGCCACCAACATGATAGGCTCCACCTCCTCCGTGGTGGTACACAGCGTTTGGATAGGGATATCCTCCGTCTAAAAATAAGATTCACTCTTCGCAAATTCACTCTTAGACAGAAAAAGTTATGAATACTGTCTCAATACATATTCACAAAAATTCTGAACCAACTTCTACTAAGTTTTCTCTTAACAGAAAACTACTGTTCCGTTACCTCCTCCTGCGTAATACATGCCCAACCCAGTGTGCCCTCTGTGCTTCGCCGTAGTTAATCCGGCATGGGGTTGGGGATAGACATACCCAGTTACATGCCCGTTATACTCCTCGTCAAAATCTTCATCTTTTTCATCTTCTTCGGAAATTTCGCCATCAACTCGCTTCTGGGCTCCGTCGTAGTGACGATAAATGTCTTCCAAAGTTGCACTCCTGTAGAAACAGCATTAGATCAAAAAGTTTTTACAATTTAAAAATTTACTTCTTTATTTTACGCCGCTGTATATAATATTTCACTTATTTACCACATGCACATGCTAAAGTATGCGCTTACTTGGATAGCCAGTCCTTATAACTCGAAGAGCCCTCGTCGTTCAGCAGATTCTTTTGCATGGCCAGTTGAAATTTCGACGGACTCTTGTTACCCGTCTCTGACCCAGGACTGATGTGTCCCATTCTTCTTTTAATTCTTGAACTAGCCATATCTACCACTATCTGCTCTGCCACGAAGTTTCTGCACAAGTATTGGTTCATCATAGACCTGAAAATGATAATTTTATAGAGGAAACATATTTTAACGTTTTACGTTTATTTAAACTTTGAACAAACACTGTCAAAAATATTGGTTATCTGACCAAGCCTGTTCCCTGACCCGGATTCTTTATATAGTGATGATAAACTTCATTGGTTTTATTAGCAGATTATCTTCATATATCAACAAATGTTCTTCAATGATATTATGCCTTAACATGGTTTATTTCAATTTTACAAATTTTGCCTCTCATTTTGTCGAAATTCTGCAAAACTAGGATCTATTTAAGTTTTTTCTGCGAAAATCTAAATTTCCTCATGGCAATATATTCCAACTAAGAGCCTACTTACTATACCAGCCTACTGAGCAATTTCAATTTAGTTAAACTTCATATAAACGTACACTGGCCTAAAAATATTAACGTTAAATTAAAATTACTAATGTTCAGAATTTTTATTTTCGTCTTAAAAAATATATTTTTTATTTCTTTCACATTTTCAAAGATTCCATTAGATAATATTGGTGAAAACATACTGCAATTTTGTAATTTACCTGTGAAAATGCATGGTTTCCATGGCGTTTCCGAAAGACCCGTCAGGCACTTTGTCCAGAGATTGCAAACTTTTTAAACTTTCGTTGAAAGTTTTTACGCCACTCGCAGGATTCTCAAGGACGAGGAGTGTCCCCGGCATGAAATCCTCTGACAGAATATCGTCCATGTCAATGACATTGCTGTCCAACTCACCCTTGCCACTTTGAAGTAAAAACAACACAAACACACAGTAAAATGCAGTAATAATTTCGGACATAATTAGAGAAAACTTTGTCACAGTTGCTGTATAAGAATTATTCTTTAGCTAGATGTGGTATGTTATTAAGGTAAAGGAACTACTAACGCTAAACAGTGTATTTTTCATTTCCTACATGTCAGCAGCATTAAGGCATAACATTTTGTCAACCACGAAGATTGTTATGAACGCCTGGCGGAAAATGGGATAACATTACTTCTAATTACTTGGCATGGAATTATGGTGATTCCGTTACGACTAAAACAATGTTATGGCCATCATTAAATAGTTTCAGGTACTGTACAGTCAACAGTTAGGAAATAGTTTACTTATTAGTCTTATAAGAAACCCCTCGTCAGTTAACAAATGCTAGTTTAAAATTACCTCAAAATTATTACAATAAAAATCAATCATTATCCATTTCATGTAGAGTCATTTTGTCGAAATTCTGCAAAACTAGGAATATCTGCACATTAGTTGTGGGATATATAAATATGTCCTATATTATTTGTGTACACGACATGCATATACTCGTATGTTTATTTAGTAAAGCATATTTCATAAATCATCCCAACTTTCAGCACCATGTATGACTTAATAACTTCTTCTGCTGTACCTTTCAACGTATTTAATATGCTCTTAATTATTGAATCAGTGTTGCTACTTACAACCTTTGTAAACCTAACCACTCCCAACTTGGGTTTTTAGAATTGCAAAAAAAGAGTAAAAAAGCGAAATAGTAAAAAAACGAAAAATAGAGTAAAATTATCAAAATGTAACAAAACACAGCAAAAGAGAAAACATCGAGAACTGTACACGTTAATGATTAATGAATATTTAAAAAAATATATAGCAAAATTATAATAAATTGTTCATTCCACTTAAAAGTACTTTCCCTTAACCTCAATACACTTTTTTTTATAGACGAATTAGTGTATTAACTGCAGCTGTTAATTGAACTGGATCATTTTTTATTTCATTACAAGCGTTCCTTATTCTTTGAAGCAACACCTCATGGGTATTAAGTGGGGTATCATACATAATTTCTTTAGGTAACCCCACAAAAATAGTCCAAAAGAATCAGACTTGC